>CAHIKZ030004545.1:1385000-1392500 GCA_903632075.3 Acanthosepion pharaonis
AAAAGAAACATTTAGCATAGAATTTAAGGTTACATCTAACTAGCTCAACTGTAAATTGGTCAGCAGTCTAAATTCATAAAGCCTTGGTACCACAGCGAAAAGCTCATCGAACGATTACCACGAAGTTATTTATGGAAAAGGCAAAATTAGATATCTTACAGGATATAAAACTCACTAAAGCCGAGACACCAGATGAAGACTAATAATATTGCTGCTTCTTCTTTGGATTTTATGCAGAAGCTCCAGATAAATAGCAAGAGCACAGTATGTTTGGAAAATTTCATAGCTTCTATATTAACATCGTATTGTGTAGTTTTTCTTTATGCTTTTCAGTATGTGTTAATTACGTTGTCCTTGAGCAGTTTGTTGTGTTTTTTTTATATTGTTAATTCAATTTAAATTTCTAGTCTTATTCCCTGCAATGAATATGTTAGCTTAATTGATTATTCTCGTTATATCTCCTTGATTAAAACAACTACAAAAAATCTACCTTTCTATAACTGAACCCCTGCTAGATACAACCATCTTCTTAGTCCAAGAACAAATAAAAATAATAGCAAACGAAGCAAAAGTCCGTATCAGTACTGAAAAACGCTATTGTTCCAAAATGAAAACACCTGCCTTAAGCGAGAATGTATCTTCGACGTAACAATGAGCAGTTTAGACGGTGATTCCTGTGAGATTTTATGCATGCATTTACACAATGAACTATGTAAGATAATCGATTAAAATATTTATAGACCTCCATATGATAAATTTTAGTGGTTCAGAATTCTGAAAGCTTATATGTATACGTTTCTTGCACAAACTAAAATAATCGATAAAAATGATATTGGCTTCTACAGTGACGACGATAACATAATCCTCAGAAACAGTAACAGTCAAAACACAGACAAATCCGGAAAAACAATCATAAATATTTTCAGAAATATGGGATTCGACAGAGCTGAAAGAAATAGATTTCATAGATGTTGCTCAAAGAAACATCATAAAATAGCTACAATTAACTACATTCGGATCCATAAATATTTCCAGAATAATTTTAGAATAATTTGAAACAACCGTTGCCACCATAGCAAACGCTTGGAATAAAATTAGGCGCCTGAAGGATTCAGCTTCGCTAATTTTCAACTTTTTTTTCTGAAAAGTGCTTTTTTACATGTTATCTAGTCCGGTATATGCGCAAATTATTTTTACGCTTCCCAAAATAATCTGTATAACTCTGATAATTAATAAACATATATGCTGATAACGCTACAGTTTAAGGAAGCACCCCCAGCAAAACAAAACAAAAATATCGAGATGTTCAGAGCCTTACACTTGATCTTTAACAGATCAATGGGGAAAAACTGCCTTTTAATTTTCTAATATCTCTCAAACTAAGCTAGTGTCGTTTCACCAATAGAACCCTAAGCTTACTCGTGTCACAATTTTAATGAAGCTTTATGATTTGAAAGTCTGTTGGGGTTCAAATTCAAAGCTTTATGTTTTGAAAGTCTGTTGGGATTCAAATTCAAAGCTTTATGTTTTGAAAGTCTGTTAGGATTCATATTCACGCCGTCCTTGGTAAGATGATAAACTGCCTCGGAGACCTGAGTAAGACGATAAAATATGTCCTACTACAAGTCCTCTGATCAGGATGTTTTGAGGAGCGTCGAACCACCTCTTAATTGTTGGTGTTCCCAGGTCTACCCTGACTCGGACTGGAAGGACCTGTTAGGGTCCCAGCTATATGCAAATAGTTTACCCCCAAACTGGAGTCAAAACGCTGTGAAGGTGTAAAAATCGATTTTATTAACAGCAATACAGTTGGGAGGAAAAATTATTAGCAGAAATACATTTTTGAAAAAAAAAAATTACCAGCAATTCTTTGTTGAAAAAAAACTTATTACCAGAAATACATTTTTGGAAAAAAAATTACCAGCAATACATTTGTGAAAAAATATTAGCAGAAATAAAAATCTTGTCGTCATTAAATAAACCATTGACTAAAACAAACCTAAACAAACTAAACGAAAAGAAATTTTGTGGGCATTAAATAACCCTGTAAGGTTGATATGCCATGGAACAAACCAAACCAAACCGAACGAAATCAAATTCATGCCAGTTCTGAAATTACCGGGTTACTTATACCGTATCAGAAAGTTCCTTGTCTTTATAAGTGTTAAATTAGATCAAAAATGGCGTATTGCCTCCAAATTTGTTATGCTAGTACTTCCAAATCATCACTGTCAAGCCTTGATAGAGTTCAGAATTCTTTACATGGTCTTGTAGGGGGTGGCTTATTTTCCATTCTACAGCCTCTTTCCCCGTAGACGCAACATTACAAGCCTATCTCTATTCAGTCCATTCTTTAACTCCACCAGTCTAGACCTTTACAACTAACACTCGTCATTCTGCGTTCAAGAGAAAGGAGTTTCACTCAGTCAGATTTTCCGAGAAAGCTGGAAGAAACCTCTCTGGATGCCTTTCTGAACGCAAAAATCGTAACGTCTTCAACTCAAGGATCAATCGCTATCTATCCTACTTGGCATCATAATCACTTTTCTACCTCCTCTTAGAAATGTACCTTCCTGCCTCCCCAACCCAAGACCAATGTACTCAGGATGATGGCTGCTATACCAATGAAATAAGTATTCATAGTTGGGATTTGAATGATTCCTCTAAGTGTTCCAGGAAATAGGACTCAAGAAAGATATGTATAAAATAGAAACTTTGATTTGGAATTGGAATAGCAACAGTGATGTCATGTAACACGAATCTATCATGAAAAATTTAGCATATAGAATTAGTACAAACTAAACAGTTCAAATACTTCGGTACATTCATCGACCATAACAAATTTAATAGAAGAGACAACTGAACGTAGAACAAGCTTCACTAGGGGTAGTTCGTCCAACAACGCAAATCCATTCTAGGGGTAGTTTGTCCTACAACGCAAATCCACACTAGGTGTAGTTTGTCCAACAACGCAAATCCAGACTATGGGTAGTTTGTTCCACCACACAAACCGTCACTAGGTGCCGTTTGTCCAATGACGTAAATCCACACTAGGAGTAATTTGTTCAACAACGCAATTCCACACTGGGGGTAGTTTGTCCGACAACGCAAACCCTCACTAGGAGTAATTTGTCTAACAACGCAAATCCACACTAGGAGTAGTTTGTCCAAAAGCGCAAACCCTCACTAGGAGTAGTTTGTCTAATAACGCAAATCCAATCTAGGGGTAGTTTGTCCAACAACGCAAACCCGTAGCAGGGGTAGCTTGTCCAAAACCAAACGATTAACCTGGAATAAGAGGCTAGTCATATGAGACTTTCATAGGGATGCCAAGCGTGGCAGCAGAAATAACTAAACTCTTAGTTGTGTACAACCGCTTTCTATGACCAATGCTTAAAATTGGCTTCGAGCGAGTAGCATGTAGGTTTAAGCGAGGACCATCCTTCTTCGAACCTTGTGAACTGTCGATATAACTGGCAGATCACGTAACTGAAACCACATCACTTGAAGACTTTCAAAAGCGACAACGATTAAAATGGATGGTATATATAACTCGGAGAGAGAATAATTACATAATCACAATGCTGAGTTTATATATTACTCAAAAAAAAGGGGAAGGAAGGAATCCCCCATCACTACTGGAAAGAGCGATAACGGCTAGTGGAAGTGGAAAAAATATTTTTCCTGAAAAATTATTTCAAGAGAAAGATTTTTATAAAATTTCAACCGTCAGCATAGATAGTGGTTTGGTCAAAGGATGGCGAGTCATTCCTCATTAGGAGACAAGTAATATTACTCTTACTATATTATTATATTACAACGAATAATAACTAGTAATATTACTATATTACAACTAATAGTACTATTACTATTATAGTATAAAAATATCTTATAACCAAAACAGTTGTTAACGATTTAACCTTAGAAGCTGATCTGTAAGCCTTTAATCTTTCTTAACTCCTTATGTTTTATTTAATATTCTCTTACCATATAGACAGTGGAGGCGGGGAGAAACAAATATTCGTACACATACAAATTTTTAATTTATTGTATTTCCAACTAATGTATATAAACATACATTTCATATAATTAAATTTACACAAATGCATAATAAATAAATATGCATAGAAAACAGGAAAAAAATTAATTTAATAGAAATAAATTCCATTTATCCATTTTAATGGATGCAAAAAGTATTCGTACAATAAAAAAAAAGAATATAAACTTTATTTATTACTTTTTAAAATAGCCATTATTAACTTCTACAGTAACCAATATTTGCTTGTAGT
This sequence comes from Acanthosepion pharaonis, assembly GCA_903632075.3. Taxonomy (NCBI): domain Eukaryota; kingdom Metazoa; phylum Mollusca; class Cephalopoda; order Sepiida; family Sepiidae; genus Acanthosepion; species Acanthosepion pharaonis. The sequence continues at coordinate 1,389,290 of CAHIKZ030004545.1, forward strand.
TCTCAGGTAATGATTTGCAAATTTTAGTTGGCATTTTGTTCTACTCTTTTTTTCATATGGTCTTCAGATCCGGGATGTTTATTGGAGCTCTCGATTGGATTTGAATTTTCAAAAAAACTTCAGATTCTCGATTGTGTTCAAATCTGGGGACTGACTTGGCCATTTCAAGATATTTGCATTATTTTCAGCAAGCCATTTCTTCGTGGATTTTTGCAGTGTGCTTAGAATCATTATCTTGTCGGAAGATCCAATCAGGAGGAAGTTCAAGATTTTCAACCGAAATCATTAAATTTGCTTCCAAAATACTTTGATATATGCCGCATCATTGATTTTGACTTTCTATTACTGATATGTTGCCAGTGTCTTTTTGCAGAAAAACATCCCCAAACTATATAGCTGCCACAACCAAATTTCACTTTTGGAACTGTGTACTTTTATTTGAAGGCATCGCCATCTTTCATCCATACATGATTTCTAGAATTACGTCCAAACAACTCAATTTTGGTTTCGTCTGTCCATTGTAGTCTTTCTCAATACGATTTTTTCTTATCATTATGTTCACGGACGTATTTCAACCCGGCATCTTTCCAGAAGCAGTGGAGTCTTCCGAGGGGAGCGTGACTTTAAATTGTCCCCATGAATTTCATTGCTTATTGTCTGTTTAGTGAGACAGATTCCTGATGAAAGTAAGTCATCCTGCAACTCTTGACGAGTAACCATTAGATTTCTTTTTAATTTGACGTATAATTTCATTAAATATCTAGAAAAATACTTACGTGGAACACTTGTTCTTTGGTTTTTCAACAGTTCTGAGTTTGTTTTTTATATACCTTGCAATAAATAAACTAATGGAAGTAAATGGAATATTCAGGTATTCTGAGATTTAAATTCTTTCCAGAGCTTAACAATCAGTTCTTTTTGCGAATTTATCAATTCTTTACCTCTTGCCACAATGATAACCTTTTTGCACGAATATCAATTACAGAACGTTCTTTTTGTATATTTAGGCTAAAAAATAATTACTGGTAACATTATTCAAACTTTCTAGAATATTTCACTTGAATAATCTAGAGTGTGAAAGCAATTAAAAATTTTAAAATCTGAAATTTGCATTGTACGAATACTTTTTTCACCCATTAAAATGGATAAGTTGGATTCATTTCTATTAAATCAATCCTTTTTTTGTTTTCTATCCATATTTAGTTATTATGCATCGGTTTGCAGTTACTTATAGGAAAAGTATGCTTATTCATTAGTTTCATATACAACAAATTAAAAAATTTGTATGTATGAATATTTGTTTCTGCTAGTGTGTGTATATATATATATATATATATATATATATATATATATATATATATATATATATATATATAAATGTATATATAGTTTTAAGCTATTCTATATTTATGGGTTAAAGTGCTCAATATCAGAGATGGCGCGTATGTAAATGTAAAAGTGGACATTGAGGTCAATACCCAGCGGCGACAGGTCAGTTTCAAGCTTAAACGTAATCTTCAGGCCTGTCGCCGTTGGGCGTTGACCTCCGTGTCCATTTATATTTACACACACACATATATATATATATATATATATATAAAATTAAAATCTTCAGACACACTGGGTTGTACATTAATATTCTTTCGTTTTTTATTATTATTTCATTTAGATTCCTCTTATATATTATTATTTTTTTTAATATTTTTTTATTGTTCAAAATATATATATATATATATATATATATATATATATATATAGTGTAATCCGGATATAAGAGACCCGGATGTAAGAGAAACCGGATATAAGAGAAACCCGGATATAAGAGATTTTTTTCTGGTCCCAAATTAGAGCCTGTGTTAATGTATATAAATTAGACCAAACCCGGATATGAGAGAAACCCGGATATAAGAGACAACTCTCTTATATCCGGGTTACACTGTATATATATATTTCTGTTTCTGTATGTGTGTACAACTGCTGCGCCTCTCCAAAATAGATGTCATCTTGCTAATGGATGTAATCATTCCTCTTTCCATGTGCTGGTATGTGCGTGAGTGCATCCTACTTAAAAAAAAGATATCATTTTTCCCTCTGTTGGGAAATTACATTGCAGTTATCTGTCATCATTGCAATCTGCTTCGCATTTTTCAGTGTCTGTTAACAAGATTTGATTATGAGTTCCACTCTCCGGCCCTGACAACTACAAGAACATTCCATTAACTTAGACCGTCCTCCAGGATATATGACCCTCCCTCATTTTTCTTTCGTTACTGAGAGAAGATTTATCTAGAAATACGTACTTGACGCAGACGCAACTAAACACGCATGCGCGCAGAACATAGAGTTAAAAAATCATTTAACACTTGTAAGCACTTGACGGACGCATCCGAACTTTTCATTGAAGTGATTTATGCAGGCCAGTGGGCCTTTGTTTCTCCAGACAATATACCCTATATCATTTTAAATTCAAAGCCTTTGTTAAGACTTGATGTTGAAACTGAGGCACCATATATATTTGGGGAATTTAAATTTAAATGATGCCGTGTCCTTTCAGAACGCGGGCAATCATGGCTCACGACGAACTCCTTTTCTTTATTATCTGTGAATTGCCATGATTTCTGAGAAAAGATAATGAAGTAGTCTCCCTTTGCCGTCGCTATGATTTTAATCTCAGAAATGAGCTTTTACTAGACTATTAAAAAGAAAAGAAAATCTAATTATACACAACAATAAACGTATTTGTCTATATTTCTGAGATGAGGTATTATGTACACTATTTACATTATTCGGACTATTGTCCTCATCTTTGTCGCCATATTTATTACAACGTTTCGAGCGTTGTACGCTCCGGCTTTCTTCAGGTTGTTGGAATGTCGAACTGAACCCTTTATTTCGTCCACTGGGGTAAACTGTTCTAGTTCCACATGCTATGTTTTAATGGATGTCAGTTGTCAGTTATCTCCTGCTAATTCCCCTCTCCAAGTTTTCCACTGTCTTAACCGGGTATTGAACGAAAATATTAGCATGCAATGATAACAGCAAAAATTGCAATACGAGCACTGGTATAAAATGTTTGCTGCAGACATTAGATTTATAATACCCAGAAATTCATGGCACAGTGGATAAAGGCGTCAGTGACAGGATCCGAAGAGTGTGAGTTCAATACCCGGTTAAGGCAGTCAAAAACTTGGAGAGGGGAATTGGCAGGAGA
>CAHIKZ030004545.1:1400000-1452500 GCA_903632075.3 Acanthosepion pharaonis
TTTTTTAATATTTGTTTAAGTTCAAGGGTTGATTTAATGCTGTATTTGTTAGGTATGTACGGTGTAATTAATTGGTTAAGCGTTTTAGTTTGTTGGTAGACAGGAGGTGGGAATTTGGAATATGATAGGGCGGAGTGGAAAGTTAGGTTTGTGCGTTTTGATAGAACCATAAATGTATCCTGGTTTATAGTCTCCGATTATTTTTGATAAGTTTTAGATTGTCTTGTTCCGCGTTGGTAGCTGTGATTATTTTATTCATTTTCACGTTTAACTGAGTAGTAGAATTATTAAGTTTTCTAAATTTGGTGTGATTGTCAAGTAACTGTTTCATTTCTGAGTTGTAATCAGACTTGTTTAAAACAACAAAAATGGTTGCTTTATCAGCCTTTTTAATTACTATTTCAAGATGCCTACGTAATTCTTTTGTAACAGTCTTTAATGATTTATTTAGGAGTTTAGATTAATTTTTCCTTTTATCATGTGTGTCCTTTATAGATTCAGCCTTAATTAGATCACGGATTTCTGGTTCTGTGGTAATTAGCTGCTATTCTTGGAGTTAAATTATGTTTTGGTACAGTGTAATCTTATTTTTTGTTTATGTAGTCCATTATATTTTGTGCATATATGGCAGTTAGGTCCGAAGTTTAGTAGAGCTTTTTGGTTGTCAGTTAAATCATAGACAAAGATGTTTATGAATCTTTCAAGGTTATATGGGATGAATATAGCTCTTTTATATAATGTATTCAGTTTTCTTTGAATTCTTAACCTATGTTTAAATTCCGACCTGTTAGCCTATTTAGAATTTGTTTAAACTGTTCAGAGGTGGTGGTCCTTTTTAATGTGTTATCTATCTCCTGCTTCCGTTTGTTTTCACAAGGCCACGTTGAAATTGCCTTAAAAGTAGAGATGGCCCACGTGTGCATCTAATAACATGTAGATTTAAAAGCCATCTTAATGAAAAGATCTACTAATGTATATATATATATATATATATATATATATATATATATATAAAGTATGAGGTGCAGTTCAATTTACATTACATGAATCATTCATACAAAAAACAGATATAGAAGTTAATGATTTAAATGGCGAGAATCCATCTTCGCAAACAATTTTAATAAAGTACATTAGCCCCGAACCTGTATATGAATGATATGATCCCTGTTTATAAATTCCAGTTGCATAAGATCTTTTTTAGTTTTTTTACAAGCTTTCTATATACGTATAACTGCAGTTCGAGTATGGATGTTTTAAAACTAATCAGCAGACATTTTCTCACAGACAATCACCATGCCACTCCCTTTTCGTTTCACCAATAGGTATTTCCGCTCGCATTTTTTAATATGAGTGGGGTTAAGGACTACAATGTCCCTCCCACTTGGGATACTGAGGTGGGTGAATAATTTGTATCGCTAGTAGGCAAATTAAATAACATCTCTGGGGCCCCTATATATGCAAATGCCGAGGCGAGCTTGCGTAATGTTTAATCTCTAGTAACCATTCATCTGTTATCCTTCGTACAGGAGGCATCTCAATATGAATAATATGCATGGAGTGGGACTGGAATCATTTTTGACCCTAGATTCCAGTGATTGGTTTTTCATATTGCGTTCCAGTGAGAGTGTGGTTTAATGCAGATATTATCAAACATATATATATATATATATATATATATATATATATCAGTCATACGCATCACCGTACCTTGCTTTGAAATTTGTCTCCTTTTCGCTTCCTCTCTAAAAAAATTACGTAAGAGGTCACTTTGTCTGACCTCTTGACTGAGTAAACTTGAACCTATGTAAATTATTAAAGATGGTTGAAAAACAACCCTATGCCTAATTTCCAATTCCAGTATAGATCATTCTATAGTACTCCCCATCAGACACCCTCTGTCACCTTATATCAATCTAAAACTATACCTCAAAGTTTTGTATTAAAAATAAAAGAAACCAAATTCCATTTGTAACTAGAGATGTGACCTGATGAACCAGGAAAAATATATTTTCCGGGGAATTAAATTATAGTCATGAAACATTAAAGTTGTCTCTTTCTTAATTATTTAATTAATATTTTTGGTCTGGTGATTACATCTATTTGGAAATCGCATGGAAAACCTTTCAAATAAATAAATAATAATGTCTACTTGTTCTCAATATTTATTGTCTTTAAATCGCAGAAAACTGCTTAAATCTTAGTGATTGTTTCATATTGTTTATTTTCAGTAAATGATTATTAATATATATATATATATATATATATATATATATATATATATATATATATCAAATTGTAGGAGAACGAGCAGTAGGATTACAGCGTTCAAAACATTAATTTAAAAATAGTGCTCAATACATAAAGTAGAGCCGTAAATATTTATTTATCTTATGCATTATCACATTAGAACATGCACATATCCACTACAAAATTGTACGTCGTAAAAACGGGGAAAGCTTTTTTATACGTCTCATCAGGTGGAGAATTATGGTGTTACTAAAAAAAATTATTCAGAAATACAGTTGTTGAAGCAAATATCACCCACTTCCGTTCTTTGGAAATTTTCATAAATTTTCCCTTTTTTTTTGACGTTGAAACGAAAATGTACAATTTTGTAGTGGATATGTGCATGTTCTAATGTAACACTGCATAAGATATATATATATATATATATATATATATATATATATGTATTTAAAAAAATTTTAACATAAACATGTGATAAAATCACTACAAAAATAGCCATTTTGTTTCAACAATTCCAGTGTCTTATCATTATCTTATCTTAATTCATTCCGTATACACCAATTATATACTTGTATATATATATATATATATATATATATATATATATATATATATATATAAAAGTGAAATGAGAACAAATAGAATCCAGTTCAAACGTTCGTAGCATTAGTTTAAAAGAGGGCTCAATAAAAAGTAGAACCATATTCTTTATTTTAGGATATTACATCAAAAACATGTAAAAAAAAAAAAAAGCTACACAAATGCAATCATGTTTTGATGTGTATTAACACATCTCATCAGGCGTTAGTAAATAACTGGTTAGTAGACAATTTCTTGAAATTACGATAACATGCAACCTCTTTTCACGAGAAAAGAAAGAAAAGAAAAAGAGTAAGAAACAAGCTATGCTCACATTTCCCGAAAAAAAGAAGAATAAGGAAAAAGACTAAAAAAAAAAAAAAGATCGAGGAGATAGCAGTAACATTTGTTTTCTTTATATTCAGATCCACCAATCAAAATGGCCGAAGCTAAGTTCAATGTAAGGAGAGAAACGGAAGTAAAGCAGCAGTCATAAGTAAGAGGTCAAGACCCACAGATTTAGAATCGTAGACAAACTCTAGACATCATATTCAATACAAATGTAAATTTTCTACAATGTTATCCATTAGACACATGTCATTTCCTATGAGAGTAGAATCGTAATTTAACAAAATACTTGACAAACCACATTACCCTGTGAGTTAAAAATTTCACATTTTTATAAATAAATATGGCTCTTTAAGAAATAAATGGAAAATTTAAACAAATAGATCTAACAAAATTATTAAGAATATATAGGTCTCATAAAAATATTTAAATATATAGATCAAACAAAATTATTCCAACATATAGATCTAATAAAATTATTTCAATATATAGGTCATACAAAATAGAATGCAACTGTTAACTAAAGGGTCTTATATAGGGTGTTAATAAAACCACTAAATGCAAAATGTCTTTCGAACACATATATATCGATACTAAATATTAACAGCAGTACTAGAAGAATAATGTACAAATTATATTACGTTGAAATTGATGTTACTGACAGAAACATAAGCTTTATACGGTGCAACAAGGTTTTTCTAAAATATAAGAAGAAGCAATTATCAAATTTTCAGTCTACCAAGATTGTAGAGTCAAAGGTATGATATGTTTACAGTTAACAGTTCATTCAAATCTTTGATTTAATAAATCATCCATATTCAAGAATCTGTTAATCTGCATTTTCTCCTATAAATACAGAAAACAAGGTACATATAAGGATCTACATGACCTTACCAGTTTTAAAATTTTCCATTTTCCAATCGATGCCATTGTCAAACAAATGTTCAACCGAATCCCTTGTGTATCTTTGTTCTAACTTTACAATAGAAAACCCGAAGGCTGAAAAGTTCTATATTGGTAGTATCAAGAATTCTTTAAAAACCCGGCGGTAGCAGCAAATATCGTCTTTTACTAATAATACTTATAGAAATAATACTTCACTTTCAAAATATTTTTCGAGGTTGAAAGATGAAAATGAACTCCTAAAGTTAAATGGAAAATTTTAAAACTGGCAGGATGTGATTTAAGTTGAAAGTTGTTTTCAAAATCCTGGCTTCTCTCCTAGGTTGAGACTGTTAAGAAATACGCAAATATTTCAGCCATATTACTCCCATATACGTAGAAATATGAGCAAGCACACAATCAGATAGATAGATAGATAGATAGATACATAGATAGATAGATAGATAGACAGATAGATAGATAGATAGGAACAGACTGGGATAGGATAGATAGAGAGAGAGAGAGAGAGAGAGAGAGAGAGAGAGACTGAGATAGATAGATAGGGAACAGACTGGGATAGAAAGAGAGAGAGAGGGGGGGAACCATACTGAGATAGATAGATAGATAGGAACAGACCGGGATAGATAGATAGATAGATAGGAACAGACCGAGATAGATAAATAGATTGAGAGAGAGAAAGAGAGAGAGAGAGAGAGCGAGAGAGAACCAGACTGAGATAGATAGATAGATAGATAGATGTTCGCTATTTCTGTTTTCTTTTTCACCGCTTTTGCTTTTGTGATCTTGTTATTACCACGTGACTTAACGATAATTCTGAATCTTGAGGACTCACATCATCAACAACAACAAAAACAACAATGTATTTGTGAATTAATCCCTCCTCCACCCCAAATAGCAGGAAACAAAAGACGCGAGATTTTTCAAGATTTGTTCAATTTAGGGCCATTATCTCAAATGGAATGTTTGTATGTGTTCGGGTGTATGTTTGTTTGCATACATAAATATAAGATAACGATATAGAAATTTGTAGATATCAACAACAATTTTTGAGGAATTCATCAGACTAGATCTGTTGCGCTGGCGCGACTTACACATGCGCACGAACGAGGAATGCTGTAAATTTTAACGTAACGAGACTGAGCACTCTTTTGAAAACATATCTACTCTGATCAAAGGAGAAAACAATTCACTGAGACGAAAATGTCCGTCGAGTGTCTTGACCGCGAAGTCATCTACCGTAAATTTGCGTCCTGGCTCTTACAACATTTCACCATTCCTGGCAGATCTTCTATTATCAAAGTGGGATATCTAATTACAAAAGTAATGGAAACAAAAAGAAAATGAATCTAAATGAAATCGGCTTTATATATATATATAAAGCCGATTTCTAGATATTCTCAGTTTTGTATCCGAAACATAAACAAAGCAATTTCTGATGAATTAATGTATTTATTTTTAATCCTATATTTTTTTTTATGTCAATCATTATTTTATTTTTTTATTGGAGACTCGTACTTGAAAATGACGATCCTTTTCCCTGCGGCCGTGCTGTCTAAGTCACTTTTCAATGATCCCGGATTTGCCACCTTTGACGTTTCTTGGGGAAATGTTTCACGCAAGATTGTTCCCTTCTATGGATCGTTTTCTTCGTCATAGATTCATTTCCCGTAATCTGACAAGCTTTCTGTCTCCACAATGACCTTCTCAAACCACATTCCTTTTAGCATCCACTTCTGGATATTCTTTAAATAGTGATACAAGGACTTATATTCTGATCTTGTACACAATTCTGCTCCTATTGAACTTTTCAGCCTTCTTTTCAGAGTAGGTAAAACTTAGCCACATTAATACTAGAGTTTAAGCACCTGGTCATTATCTTCCTTGTCTTTCAGTCCAGGTTTGCCAGGTCCTCTTTTGTCCATTCGAAAATGCCGGCACCATAACTTACAACACCAGTTGCCTAAGCATTGATTACTGAAACAAATTTTCTATCATTCAGCTTGAATCTGCAAAGTTTCTTTTCACGCCAAATAAACTCTTCTCGTATCTGTGATTTCCTTCCATCATTGAGAGTTTTGTCCATCTGTTGAACTTCCACGTATTTTTAATTTCTTTTTTTCTCATCAGCGGTGTTACTGCATAACAACGCCGATTATCAAGCCGCAGATGCGGTGTAGCAAACGGGATAGGGTATGAAATTCTGCTACAGGTTGCATACTTCCCACGATAATACCTTTCAAGCAGACACCTGTTTCGAATCATGTCTTGCCAGCAACTCCAAGACATCGCAAAATTACTCGAAGAATTTGCCGGATTGAAATTGGAATCATTCTTTTATGATACATATTTTAGCAAAAAGAGAATAAAAATCAAAAAAAAAAAAAAAAAAGAATATAAATGATCTCTTTCTCTCATCTCTCTCTCTCTTTATATATATATATATATATATATATATATATAAAAGTGAACATTGAAGTCAACACTCAGAGGCGACAGACTGTTTCATGCTAGGCGCAATCGTCAGGCCGCCTAAGTTAGACGTATTATGTCTATTTATTTTAGTATTAATCCGTTCAATTTTACGAATTAATTTCTTGGTGGCTGTAGAAAATTGATCAAGAAAAATATCTAAATTTTCTTGAAAATAATTTTTATTTTCCCAATTACTTCCAATCTCATTTGAGACCATCTTCAAAGGGTTAAATTATCTGTGAATGTGTATACAGTAGCTCTTTAAATTCCAAATATTTTTTCACAGTTCTTAAATGTTTGTGGCAGAAAAGTTTTATAAGTAATACGTATCAGATGTTATAAAAACAAGAGAAATGAGGATACTAGTTTAAGTAATTGTTTGAATAAAGACGATGTCTCATTTGGAAGGTTAGCCTTACCTACGTATTTCAGATGGCAAATAATACAAGTACAGACAACCTAACGATCTGGGAAGTATTTTAATTTTTCCGTTTATATATCCTGTCTCTTGAGCGATCGTGAATCTGTAGAACTTCATTGAACAATTTTCATATTCGACCTTCCATTTACGGAAGTTTATTAGTTACTTGCCTACCCGTGACCCGTTGAATCACTGACGGTTCAGGTTCTAAAACACTGAAGTTCATTTCAACATTTCATTGAAATGCAAGTTAATTTTATTATGATTCAGTTAAATATTTCAATTCGTTCATGTCATCATTGACCTGGTTTTCAAGTTCATGTTTAACCCTTTACTGATTGTTTAGAGCATTTAATAAGACTAGAACTTCCGGGATAACCTTGAACTTTAAATCAGATTAAATTAAAAATATTTTTTTAATATGCAACAAAATAGTTTTAAATCTTTTTCACTTGAAAATATATTGTAAATATGTCAAAAATATATTTTTTTTAAATATTTAAAATATTGTTTGTTTAAAGAAAGTTGAAATATAAATAATTGCTCTACAAACAACTCGACGAAACAGCAAAGCGGGATTTCTTTGTGTCTAACTTTAACTGAAAAATATTTTAATTAAAAAATTGTCTGTTAGAAGAAAGTTAAAATAAAAATACTTACCGTATAAACAACTCATATTTTTTAAATCTTATTCAATTGAAATATTTTTTTTTTTAAATTAAAAAAATATTTTTTTAAATATTTAAAGAATTGTTTGTTTAAAGAAAATTGAAAAATAAATACTTACAAACAACTGGACGTAACAGCAAAGCGGGACCTCTTTATGTATGTCTTTAACTTTAAAATATTTTAATTAAAAAATCTTCTGTGTAAAATAAAAATATTTGTAAATCATTATACGCCGAACGGACGAACGGACGGACGGATGCACGACACAAGCACACAAGCAGGCAATCACAGGCTTTTAGTATTTTATAGATATTAATCGTTGTTTCCGTGTGCCACACTTGCCTTCAAAACGACCTCTGAGTGTCAAATTCTCCAAGTCCTTTTTCCTCATTATGCACTCCTGTAATTTCAGCTGTTGCTTTCTGATCCGAATGAAAAGACTTCTTTTTATTTCAATTTTCTTTAAATTTTCAGTTTTGCTCACATATCACGACCATGATTATCTCATTTTTTTTTCTTTGTAAAACTGCAGAAATAGCGAAACATGCCTTCCAAAAGCTAAGCAAAGTATTAAGAAACAGGATAATTTTCGTTAGAAACAAAGAAAATTGTACTGAAATGCTATCTATTATCAATGCTCTGATATAGCAGTGAATGCTGGACACAGATGAAAGCGAGACTTAAGCAACGGAGATGAGATCCTGCAGAATCCAATGGAGGGATCATGTGAGCAAAGGGGGGATTTTAAGAAGAATGGAAATTAAAAATGGAGGCATAGTTACCATAAGAAAGAAAGTTGAAATTTCTACAGCATATAATGAGGATAGAGGGCTTGGATAATCTGATATTCCCAAGGCATACAAGAAGGTCTAAAAGAAACAGTGAGTAACATTTTTGAAGAATTTGTGTAAATGAATAGCAGAAGACAGAGTGGGAGTTATAGTAAAGAGACAAAGATTGGTAAGAGCTACGGACGATAAACAGGAAAAAGCCTTGACCACTGACATATTGCAGTGATATGCTACTTAAAAGAAGAGCTGCAGACAATGCTTGGAAGGCCGGAGAGTGTAGAGGCTGAGATGTGATAAAGGCAATAACAATAGAGATATTTCTTTGAGTAATTCGTGGAGGACGTTAATTCAATCTTGTGGTTTGTCAGGAGCTGACAGAACCTGACATATTTTCAATTTACATATACATATCACTTATTTCCATGGTTTCGAACTCTTTCAGATATGGTATAAACTAACAGATATTTTTTTCAAAACAATGATTAAACATAGCTTCGTATGAATGAAGACAATTCTTCATTAGATTTTATAGACTGGCGCTAAAAAATTATTTCTTCAAATTACAAAAAGATCACTTGACGACTTCCAGTAGCGGCAACAATTAAAATGGATAGCACGTGTAATTAAAAGGAAATAGAGAAGATTTTTGTTTTCCACACTATTACAAACATGTGGTTAGGAAGGAAACTCCCATCAAAGAGTATAAAGAGCGATAAGAGTAAGTGGTCTCGAGAAGTCTAGTTTTCTGAAAATCTGTTTTAGGAGAAAGATTTTATCAATTTCCACCGACAGTAACACTAAATCAATGAACGCCAAATGTTGCCTGTATGGAAACGGCCAATCTCATCAATGCTATTAAATGTTTTCTTCACTTCATCATATTTAATGTATTATGGTTATATAAATAAGCTATTGTGATACATCTAGATCCGGGCGTGAATTTTAGCTGAGTCTGAAATGTATAATGTTTTATGAACATCAGTAAAGTGACTTTCATCTGTACAGAACTAGTAGCAAAGAAACAGAGTAACTAAATAACTGTAAACCATAATGATTAAGTGGCACTTGGCCGGACGTTAGGATGTTCCGGTCGTAGGCTTATTATAGTCGCAGTTAGAATGGTCAGCTGCGAGCCGTGCGTTATGGACAAAAAGATGGTAGGAGAGAGTCGGAGTTCTCACTGACCGAAGACAAAATCTTGTCCGTTAGCCTGTCAAGAGTGAAAACCGAGGTAGCAGCAAAGATGTGCCAAACGTCACCTACTTACGCCCAGATTGTACCAGGTAAATCCGTGAATAATAATAAATAAAAATAAAAATTTAGTTTATCATTTCTAGCTGTGACGTTGTTTTCATCTTTCATTCGCTTGTGAACATACATCGGGCTTTTGTCAGGTTTTGTGCACACTGACACTAATGCTAATCGAAACACAACGTGGGGTGATTAGTCCAGTCGTTGAAAAACTGAGAGTGTTCATTCGGTATGTTTAAAATATTTCAGTTTCATGCCTTCGCCAATAATACTTGCACGAAACAAACCAGATACTCGATAAAAAGAAAGAGAGATCGATAGGAATTTGTCAGAACAGAAAGCCAATATTGATCCTGCGTCGGCTAAGGTCGAATAACGATGCGTCGGTAATCACGTTAAATCGAACAATTTATATGTCGACCAGAAACCGAGAGAAAATGTTGTTGGAAACAGTGTAAATAGTGTAAATGGTAACTTTTGCGGTGTAAACCAAAGCTATAACATTTATCAGCGACTTGGATAGAGTTCAGTGCAAGGTAAGCCATGTGGTTCTGTCTCTTGCTATTTGTCAAACATCATCTCGGAGTTCTTGACAAGCATTTGCTATTTCCCAAACTCCTTTCTCGAAGATGAAGGATTCCTGTTTCGTAATCCCTGAAAGCAACAACCATTCTGTTTCCAAAAGTGTGGATTCTTAGAAGTAAAACGGATATTACTGAGTCTTCCTTGGTGCTTCATGAGTCTAGTTTTGAGCTGATAGCTATGTGTCTATGGAGTGATTTATTGTTATTTTACGGATTATCAACACTTTGTGGGTTATTTAAAGCCAAAACATTTATGATTATATGAATGAGTGAAAGTGTGAATATTGCATTACCAATTTTTTGAGAATAACAATGATTTTGCCAGAGACAAATACTACTAATTAACCTATAGCAGGGGAGACAAGAGGTGGATTCATACCTTTTCCAAGGGTATCTGCACGTAAGTGAATGTAATAAATTCGACTAGAATTCGAACTCGGATCTCCGATTTCTCATTTTCATTATTCATACGCCCAATATATATATATATATATATATATATATATATATATATATATATATATTAAGACATTTTTTTTGCTTATAGATTCTTTTTTATATAAAATAATTGTCGAACTCTGTCTATTTCATAATATATATATATATATATATATATATATATATATATACATATATGAGCTGTTTTTTGCTCTTCCTGTTACTGTTCTAGAAACTATTTCGACTTCCAGGCTTTTACTTGAGTGGCGCCAGTCTTGTCCACCTCCCGCGCTTCGGGCTTCGGGCTTCGGCCAATGTTCATTGGACATCGAGAGACGAACCGAACTCGGTTCAATCAGACGTGCTTGTAATTTTATGCCGCCTGTTGTGTCCGATCCAAGATGGCGCAAAGATCAAAGTTCGCAGCTAATAAAGGAGGCTTGTGTGTCAGTAGAGACAGGTATCAAAGACGCTTGTCAATGGCTTCTCAGAATCTGTAAACAAACGGCGCCCAGATGCTGGCTTCTGCTTTACAGAGATGAGGACAGAGTGAAAGAAAGAGAACAAGGAAATCAATGGGGGTGGTTAGAGACAATGCCAAGGATTTGTCTGTGATATATTAAATGCAAGAACTTACACATTCTTGGCTTTTACTCCATAACACGGTAACAGTTCTACAAAAGAAAAATATGTGTTTTTACAGACACATGTGTTTATGCATTATCACAGTCTATTGCATGATTGATTCCACTGAATATAACTTAATGTAAATTGTATAAGTAATTTAATTAAAATATAATGTGTTATACGATTAGAGTGAAGAAAAAGTAAGCAAACTTCTTATACCAAAATATTTTTCTTTCAGGATATAGAAATGGAGATAATTTTGATTTAACTCCTGTTTTGCAATCGTTAAAAAATCCAATGAAAAATCAAAGGAAATAGATTTGAACGTCTGACATTATTAAAGAATCATTTTTTAAAGAATAATTTTTGAAAGAATAATTATTGAAAGAATATTTTTTTACAAAATAATTGATTGAATTCAGCCAATTATTGAAATTAAACAAATTATTGATCTTATTCTATCTTAATTGGATCGATTACTAAACGTGAATTTATTTATTCTTAACTGGCTAAAGCTTGATCATTTCACCTATGGATTCATGAAGCCGATATCTATCTATCTATCTATCTATCTATCTCTCTCTCTCTCTCTCTCTCTCTATATATATATATATATATATATATATATATATATATATATATATTTAAAGATATTTTTGTAGGTACAAAATTTAATGATCGAAATAAAGTATAAAACTTTGATATTACGAGACATATTAAAAAAGCGAACGGATTTAAAAACAAGAAAAATGTACAAAAAGAAGTTGTGAAAAAGGAATAAAAAAAATTCTTTTATTGTACATTTTTCTGTGTTGAATTTAAGTTGTTGAAAAGGGAAGAGCGGGAAAACCGGTCCTTTTGTTTTAATATGTCTCGTAATATTAAGTTTTATACTTTTTATTTCGACATATATATATATATATATATATATATATATATATATATATATATATATGGGGTGTAAAAATCGGAATTTGGATATAACTAAAGAAATATCTGTGGAATGTGCAATATGTATAAAGACAAAAGGAAAACATCAGTTTACCATTTTCTCCTCTGGAAAAAGTAAGAATGTTTTTTTTTTTTGCTACAATTATTTATGAACAGAAGCCAAACTGTCGTTAGGTTTATGTATTTTCATAGACAGTCGTGTTTATTCATTATCAGATTTTTTTTACCATGTATTCTGTAAATAAATATTAGTTGCAAAATAAAAATCCTTACTTTTGACTTCCGAGGGCAAAATGCGTCGACTAAGATAAGTTTTCATTTTGTCTTTATATATATATATATATATATATATATATATATATATATATGTATGTATGAATGGTAATACTCGTTTTGAAAAACCTCGGTTGGCTCAACTTGTAATATAACAAATTGATATTCGAGGAAAAATTGGCAATAAAAAAAGAAAGAACCAAGAACATAACACTGTACGAATCCTCACGTCAAGTGCTTAAGCTCACTCAAATCCAAAGAAAAAAAAAACAAAACGAGTAAAAGACTAAACGTAAAGTCCTCAATACACTAAGTAGAACAAAAACTAAAATATTTTAGTTCATATATATATATATATTAGGTTGGTGCAAAATAATGACGTAATAATGTCGTTTTTTGACGTATTTTAACGTCAAAAACGACATTATTACGTCATTATTTTGCACCAACCTAATATATATATATATATATATATATATATATATATATATATATATATCATGCAATAGGAATTAAGATTACATTAGGTTAATGATTATTTTCACCTTGTAAATTAAAATAAAATTTACAAGGATTTTTCAAACCAGTTTATGGATGATAAAGTATTGAAATAAAAATAAAGATTTTTATTTCAATTTACAAGGTGTAAATGAACATTAACCAAATGTAATCTTAATTCCTATTGTTTGAAATATTTTGCTCTGTTTATGACATGTGTCAATATTTAATATGTAATATTTTATATTCTACTGAGAGTATTTACTAAGATTATAGACCAACGGATTATATATATATATATATATATATATAGAGAGAGAGAGAGAGAGAGTGAGAGAGTATGTATCTCGCAGAATGTGGTGTCTGTAAAAATTCACATATAAATAAAATATATCTCTAAAGATAATATTAAAAACACGAAAAGGGAAACCAACGAGTTTAGTTTCTTGTGGAACTTCATCTTTTTTTTATTAATTAATCATTCTTTTTAGTGAATACTCACGTATGAAAAAGACGACCTGTTTTTGTTTTATTTTAAACACTGTGTATTTTGTCTATCGGCCTGCGCACATGAAAATAAAAAAAAACAGCTCGTCTATTTCGAACACGTGTATCCACTAAAAATAACTTTCGAAGTAATAAAAATATCGGATTAAAAATAAATATATATATTCTAACTTAAAGATCAAATTCTTGCATCAACGAAGCTTAGATATGACATAGGAATATATCTTTTGCAGGCAAAGGTCAAAGATTATTTGAGTTTTGGATTGCGTATGTCAACGGGTCCAAATTGTTTATAAATACCTGCTTGTGGTGATATTTTTGCTTTCATCTATATATTGCGAGATATAATTCAGTTTTTGCATACAAATTCGCGTAAAAATTGTTATGTAAGTAAAAAGTAATAAACAATTTTATTTTCAAAATTTCATGTTTTCATTGATTTTCAGGATCATATATGACTGATTATTTCTCTCATACGATTACTTTTATTTTAGACATATAGAAACCCTGAAAGGGATCAGTATTTACGATAATATATAGATACGTGGATTGAAAAGAGAAAGAGAGAGAGAGAGAGAGAGAGAGAGAGAGAGGGGACGAACATAAATGTAACAAATACGTATATTATCATCACTAAATTTGAATATAGAAAAGTATCGTCTTACATAGCTAATCGTCGTTACACATGGTATATATATATATATATATATATATATATATATACATATATATATATATATATATATATATATGTATGTATATATATATATTTATTAAAGACATTTTTATGTTTAACGTTATTTATAGATACAAGTATTTAAGCAAATGCTCTGTTTATGATAAACAGTATTAAATAACATTTACTGGCCTGAATGTCCGAGAAATTTTCATAGAAAATATTCGTTCTTTGACAGGATTCTTTGACAGGATTCGAACCTGTTCAACGTTAAACATAAAAATGTCTTTTATAAATAAAATTGTCGGACCTTGTCCATTTCTTAATATATGACGTCATTTGTTTACATTTGATACGCCAGAGCAGTTATGAATGTACGAGATTCATGGAAGATTGAAGTTTATAAACAGTAAATCTTGACCTTGTCTACCGTAAGGTTCTTTTTGTATGAGACGGTTCCGTATAGGACGCAGGTTCGAATCCTGTCAAAGAACGAATATTTTCTATGAAAATTTCCTCGGACATTCAGGCCGGTAAATGTTATTTAACACTGTTTATCATAAACAGAGCATTTGCTTAAATACTTGTATCTATAAATAACAACGTTAAATATAAAAATGTCTTTAATAAATAAATTGCCGGACTGTGTCCATTTCTTATATATATATATATATATATAGTAATCCCTCACTTAAGGTTACTTTCCAACAACGAGCTGTTTGCTTAGTGAAATTGTTCCTGAACGTTATTTCGATATTTCTTACACACACACACATATATATATATATATATATATATATATATATATATATATATATATATATATATATATATATATATATATATGGTGGGGCATCTGTCTGTGGTTTTCCGGCTCTTTCACATGGGATCGACCTCTCCAATTCGATAATATCAGAGTTTTCCTTCCTGCCAAATCGCCCATGGTGAGATTCGAACCCGGTTCTTATGGTCAGAAGCGAACGTTCTAACAACCCGATCCCGTGCTCACTTTGACCCAAGCCTTGTGAGTGAATCGGGTAGGCGGAACCCTTGACGGCCTCGATAGCTGTGCTAGCACAAAGTCATAAATCATGGTGGCCAAGGGGTCGAGCGTGCTGGCCTTCTTGAATAAACATAAATGCGCCTGAGTAAGCCTCCGCAATAGGGATTGGCTAGCCGTCCTAGTAGACGAGTTTCCTTGAATACGAGTGGCCATATATATATATATATATATGTGTGTGTGTGTGTGTGTGTGTGTGTGTGTGTGAATTAAATAATTAAGAAAGAGACAACCTTAAGGTTCCATGACTATATTTTATTTCCCCTGAAAATATATTTTCCTGGTTTATCAGGCAACATCCTTAGTTACCCATATATATATATATATATATATATATATATATATATATATATATATATATATATATATATATATATATAAGAATGGAACCAATAAATCATTTTATGACATTAACATTTTCTCCATAAATTTAATGTAAATTTGCAACAACTTATATGCAAACTTAAAAAAAAATTCAATAAAAATATTTAATAATTAATTGAGATGGTGCAGTTTGCTATGTAATTAAAAATCTTTTAAAAAATTGATACAATTCTTAATCTTTTATTTTTTTATTTTTCATCTATCCCTATTAATTAAGCCTCCCCCCAGATTATAAATTTAAAAATGATTTTTTTTTGTTAAAATTTTAATAAATAACCTCTTTTGTCATCTGTCATTTATGTATTTTTATAGACACTCGTGTTTATGTGAGGTCAATTTACAAAGAAGAAACAGAGAAAACTAGACTCCCTTCTATAATCTTTTATAAATTCTAATATTTTTTATACATTCCCGATCTAAAGTGCTTAATCTGTATTGATATGAAAACACAATTTTGAAAAGATAATTATTTCCATTTGCAATCCCAATTGTACAACACCACTATCTTTCTATTTTTACTTACTAACCGTAATAAGATACAAAATCATGATTGTCTAAATATCCGTAATGAAGAATGTTCATACATCCACCCATATTCGAATATAACAATTCAATTTTTGGAACAAGTGACAACAGAAGTTGTTTATAGAAATAATTACACTATGTTTTATTTTTTTCTTTGCAGGGGTTTGCATTGCCCGATCCTTAAAAATTCCGCGCAGCGTAACAGAAGAGAAATTCGACACTTTGGCTAAGGACCTTTTGAGCGTAGCCAACTCACGAGTGGTTGTGATGTTTGTGAATGAAGACAATAGCCGCGGGATATTACGAGCCCTCAAGAAGAGTAACCGCACTTCGGAGTTGTCGTTCTTGGCAAGTGACAGCTGGGGAGCCAAAGTACACCCAGTGTTTGAACAGGAAGTGGCGGCTGAGAGCGCAGTCACCATTTTGCCAAAACGGAAAAAAATCAAAGGTTCAAATATTTCACATTGGATCCTTCTTCTGTCACAATTTTGATCGGTTTCTACACTTTTTTTTTTAATTGATTGTCGTTATAAATTTTTATATATTTTTTATTTATTTTACATTGACTGTTCATATATATATAATTCAGTTCATATATATATAATTCAGTTCAATATGACAAATACGATGTCCATCGTATTTGTCATATTGAACTGAATTGTATTTTAATGAATATTGTCTTGAAAAAGGTTTATTAAACCGAAACGTCAGACGTCGACATTTCATTCATTTTAAACAACATTTAAGGATTTTTGTTTGTTTTTTCAAAATTTTTCTTCATATATATATATATATATATATATATATATTGTAATATATTTTAATAAAAGATTATAATAAAAACATTTCTAAATCGCAATACAAAAGCTTTCATGTTTCAATACTATGTTTGTACTTCTTCAGACGGTGATAAGTAACAGACCAGTTAATTACCCTCGCCTGAAGAAGTACAATCATAATATTGAAACATGAAAGCTTGTATGTAGCGATTTTATGTAGAGATGTTTTTATTATGATCTCTTATAACAAAAATATAATAATATATAATATATTGATCTACTTTGTATTGAACACGTTTTAAAAATAAATGCTACGAACAGTGTAGTTTTACTCCACCTGTTCTTTCTCTCATTTTAATACACACACACACACACACACACACACACACACACACACACACACACACACACAAATATATATATATATATATATATATATATATATATATATATATTTAACTTTAAAAATCAGGAAGTGAATTAAAATACGCAACCATGGTTTTGACCTGACAGTCTCTTCAGGCGATACTTTTAAAATGACGACTTTAACGCTTTATTTAAAAAGAAAAAAAAACACATAGAACGCTACATAATTATCTTTCAAAAAAATATCAGGCTCATGATGATTAAAAGGTGGGACATTGAGTGCAATGGAAAGGAAAGGGAAAAAAGAAGGTTGAATAAAAAAAAAAAAGAATGGATAGGGACGGAAATGCAAGTTTAGTATATATATATATATATATATATATATATATATATATATATATATATATATATAATTTTCTTCTCTATTTTACCTGTTTTAGCACTGAGTATTATTGCATTATATATTCAGGAATATATCAATAAGTGTGTAGCATGTCAATAAATAAAGCTTTTGGTCCATGTGTTTAATCTATACTATTGAATTAAGGGATCTAACACGAAAAGGTATTCTGTCTAAAAAAAAATAAATAGCGTCTAAAAATTAGATAGTGACTAGAGAATACATAGTGTCTACAAAATAGGGAATAACTAAAATTAAAATTGTGAACGTATTATTATACTTAAGTTCTTATTCAATACACAAACAGGGAAAGAAAGAAGAAAAAAGGGGGGGAAAAAGAAAGAAGGAACCACCCTTTCCCTTTTAGAATGACGAAATGGTTAAATTTCACCATTTATTCAGTTAGCGAATTTTGCACCGCTGTGGCTATTACTCTCATCCATCTCACAGTTTTGGTTCATGGTGGTATTCAAAATCTTGCTCGTCCTGGATATGACGATAAACTAAATCCGTTAGCAAGCGGCAGATTAAAAGTTTTGAGGAACGTGGAACCACCACTTACTGCTGTTGTTCTCAAGTGCACCCTGACCCCCGGGGGGGGGTAGCACTTGTTAGAGCCTCAGTTATAAGCAAATAGTGAAAAAACCCAAACAAAAATCAACTGTACATTTTATAATAAAATGAGCAAAAATACAATTTTATAGCAAAATGGCAATCAGTGCACCACTAAATAATATAAAAATATATTTCTATAGTAAAATTACCAAGAATAAGTTTTATTATCTACAAAATATATATCTAAAAAAAAAAAACATACAAATTATGTACGACAAAGATGTGTCTTCTCACCAGACTTAATCAACATTTACACAGAAACAATCCTGAGAGAATTACAAGTTCGACCCGGATTCATAATTAGTGGACCCAATCTTTTCGATATTAGATATGCAGATGACATAGTGTTGATAGCAGACACAGAAAGGAAACTACAGGAACTCCTACAGAATGCAGTGAAGGAAAGCGAGAAGAAAGGACTAACCATCAATTGTAAGAAGACAGAATATATGGTTGTCATCAAAAAGGAACAACCCAAGATGCGGAGTACAAATTGAGGAAATCAAACTCAAGTTACCACAAAAATCTAAATATCTAGAAAGAGCTTTAACAGAAAACAAAAAATGTGACATCGAAATCCGAAGGAGCATTGGGATAGCGAAAAAACGCCTTACAAAAGCTAAGCAAAGTATTAAGAAACAGGAAAATTTCGTTAGAAACAAAAGAACGGGTGTTGAACTGAGTCTTCCTAATACTTTGCTTAGCTTTTGTAAGGCGTTTTTTTAAAAAGATACTTGAGGTAATAGAAATGTAGTTCTACAGTAGGATGATGAGAATACTATTGATGGACATGTGATTAATAACGACGTTTCGGGGGAAATGGAAACAAAAAGGATACTTATATTTAAGATAAGAAAGAAACAGCTGAAATTTCCAGTGTACATAATGAGGAAAAAGTCATATTTATTTGTATTTTTATGAAAAAATGCCACACAAGGCCTAAAAGGGGAATGAGGAAAAGGACGGTCTTCTTCTGTCTTAATGTTAAATTTAGCTAGCCACAAACACTGATCCAAACATATAACAATATTCCTTACATTACAACAATGCCTTCTTACTTACCATTCTTACTACATTCACCATAATACCACAATGTCTCTATGAAAGTCCTAACTAATCCCTCTATGTACAATTCATTGTCTGTGGTGGTGGAAACAAAATGACAATTTAAAAATCTAAACTCCAATGGATATTTACAAAAATGCACAAAATTATATACAATATAATGAAGAAAGAGTGCTTAGAAAGTTTGACACTCACAGGGCATATTGAAGGCAGGAGAGACAAAAGAAAGCAGCACATAAAATACCTAATGATCTTGTGTAAATACTTGGCAGAACAGGGATTAAGAGAGATAATAGAAAGACAGAATTTACCAAGAGCTGCAAAGGACAGGAAATTGTGGAGAGCTATGATCAACCACGTCCTGAAGGAACACGGCACATAGAAGAAGAAGAAGAAGAAGAAGAAGAAGAAGAACAAGAACAAGAACAAGAACAAGAACAAGAAGAAGAAGAAGAAGAAGAAGAAGAAGAAGAAGAATAGCAATAATCGTTGATAACGCTTCAGCTAAAATAAAAGAAAATATTGCCAAGAATTTAATACCTTTCGAAAGCAGACTGGAGATGAAACCAAATGAATATTCCGATTATTCGCTGTTATTCAATGACTGTTTATGCCACATTATACACCACCCTATCCAAACCCCGTTAGATTGATAATCAGTTTCACTACTCACCGGAGTAAACTGCTAAATGACATCTGATATTACAATTACATTATGATTATAAGCAACATTTGTTAATCAGATTTAACAAAGATGCTGCATCCAAACTAACCGTGTCAGGTATGTAACTTTTTGTATCTGACTCGAGAAGACCCGAGGATTTTTAAGTTTAAAAATGTTATCTTCAGCTAGAAAAAATGACTATATAATGCAATCATCAGCTTCAAAACACATGACTATATAATATTATCTTCAGCTTGAAAACACATGATTATATAATGTTATCTTCAACGAGAAAACACATAACTATATAATGTTATCTTCAGCTAGAAAATACATGACAATATAATGTTATCTTCAGCGAAACAAGCCAGTAAACACATGACTATATAATATCCTCAGCTAGAAAAACATGACTATATAATGTTATCTACAGCTAGAAAACACATGGCTATATAAAGTTATCTACAGCTAGAAAACACATGATTCATGATTATATAATGTTATCTTCAACGAGAAAACACATGACTATATAGTTATCTACAGCTAGAAAACACATAACAATATAATGTTATCTTCAGCTAGAAATCACATGACTATATAATGTTATCTTCAGATAGAAAGCACATGACTATATAATAATTCTCTATGTGGAGCGACGCGTGACCGAATGTTTAACAATGTTAGACTATTAGATCCTGGATCGAATCATTCCATGGGTGATTTATCAAAGATTTAATTCTTGAGAATATCCATCTTAGGATATGTACTCACCATGTGGCATCGTTGTCTACAACCGGTTATAATGCTTCCCCATAACTCCGACTCATAAAGTGATATACAGTGAAGATGTGCAACTGGTTAATCAAAGTCAGTGCTAGTGAAGAGAATATTTACTGTAGACCATATAGTAAACAATAAGCGCTTCAAATATTTCGATGTGCGGATCAGTTATAAAATTTTACTTTAGGAGAGGACGTTCGTTTGGTCTAATTGATAGCGTTCCGGATATGAGAAATCGGACAGCCATCGTTTAAATTCCAGTCATTCACTGACGCACCAGTACTCTGGGGAAAATGTATCAATGCATGAAATAGTAGAACTTGTATCTATAAAAATCATTATCTCCAAAAAACATGGCCAGTGCAATATTCGCTGACATAAAAAAACAGTCCCAAAATATGTGTCGATTTTAAATAACCCACAAAGGGCTGATAAGCCGTAAAAAATCAAATCAATCAATAATAGTATAGGAGATAACAGATCATAGAATAGGCTGCTTTAATAGTAGTTTTGTCGAAAGATGTTACAAAACCTAAACATCGACATAAGAACTGGAGTCATGTTTTTAAAAAGTCTCTTGAAAACGAGACTTTCATATGGCTATTTTCTAAGCGCAGCTTAGATGTGGCACAAGGCCAAAAGTATGGCGCACCCAGCAAGGATCGAACTCACTATTTAGACGTGACTGGTCTCACGAGATAAGCTTGGTAACCATTACACAACGCCGAGGTGCCCAAATCGAGACGTTCATATGGATGCCATGCATGACACCAAATTCGTTCAGAAATGTCTAAACTGTCAACAGCATACAACATCATTGACAATATCAATGATTAAAAATGTATTTAAGCGAATGCCCCTTGTAGACAGTACCATCCTTCTTTGACCGTCGGGGACTGGCGCTACAGAATCACAAAGAACTTTACTAAAATAACAGAAAAAAACCCATCTCTTGAGGTGTTTGAATTGCAGCAAAAACTAAAAAGGGTAGTACATATATCCAGTGGAATAAATAATGATATAGTCAAGATGTTTACATTCAACACTACTTCGAACAAAAGGTTAGGAAGGAAACCTCCGCGTATACTAGAAAGAGCGATAACAATTAGTGGACTTAGGAAACATCTCGAAAAAGTGTTTTAATAGAAATATCTTCTTAAACTACCGCACCACTGCCTTTTCTGTTAATATGAATCCGATTGAGAAACATCTAATATTACCATTTTCCATTTCCATATTCATTCACCAATAAAAAAAAAAAATGATTATATGTTGACAGTCGTGACTGATTTAACATCAGGATGTTTATATTTTATGATATTTTTTTCAGATTTCGATGATTATTTTCTGAAGCTTGAATTGAAGACTAACAAGAGAAATATTTGGTTCAAGGAATATTGGGAAGCGATGTTTAATTGTACAACAAAACCCCATGTTGCGCGACAAGGGAAAAAACACTGTGACGGTAAGTGACAAAATGAAATCGAAATTCTGTTTGCAAAAGATGAAACGGCTAAAGGCGTCACTAGAAATGTTAAATAGGCTGTTTCATATGCTTTAATACAACTTAGTGAAATTTTCAGTCATTCAATTTAAATTCATCTCTCCCCAAAAAATAAAATAGCACCTAAAATCGGAGTTAAATCGTTGTATAATGTGCTAAAACACAAAGGGGGCGGTTTCAAATAGGCAGTATCTCTTCATCGAGAGCTTCTGTATGTATATATATATATATATATATATATATATATATATATATATATATATATATATATATATATATATATATATATATATATATATATATATATATATATATATATATATATATATATATATATATATATATATATATATATATTAATTGATTTAAAATAAAACCATATTTTAAATCAATAAATCAATTAATTTATAATATTAATGCTCTGTAAATTTACAATCAGCACTAATTTGTAAAAATAAAAATATCTATAAGAACACCGGATTATATATTTACTGTTCTTTTTTTTATATATATATATATATATATATATATATATATATATATATATATATATATATATATATATATCATAATTAGTAATTAATCGAGCCCATAATAATCTTCAACAGAATGCGCATCCTCTACCGAAAATCGAACACGGATCATTTCGATACAGCGCAAACGTCATACCAACTCATATATATATATATATATATATATATATATATATATATATATATATATATATATATATATATATATATATGTCTGTGTGTGTATGTGTGTGTGTTTTTATATATATATGTGTGTGTGTGTGTGTGTGTGTGTGTGTGTGTGTGTGTGTGTGTGTGTGTGTGTGTGTTTGTTTATATATATATATATGTCTGTGTGTGTGTGTGTGTGTTTATATATATATATATATGTGTGTGTGTGTGTTTATATATATGTGTGTGTGTGTGTGTGTGTTTATATATATATATATATGTGTGTGTGTGTGTATGTGTGTGTGTAACAGCAAATTTGTCCACATCGTGTAACAGCATGGGATAATTGTCTATCCCACAAAAAGTTTAATATTTTTTTTAAAAAGACACGTAACTAATTTGGTTTCTGTTTTCCAGATTTTCAGATAAAACGTTTAGTCATCTTGATAGCATTTGTCGTAAGAAAGTGTGCGTGCCTGTGTTTGTGGGTTAGAAACATGTATATATACATATGTATGCGTATGTGTATTTATATATATATTGACATATCGACGTATGCTACACATATACTAAAAGTGAATTAAAAATATAAAAATATTTAGAAATAAAATATTTACTAGCGGTGATGAATTACATCTATATTGAAAGTCTCTATCTGATTGACTGATTTGTTTAACAAAATGACTCTAGTATTTTAGGCTAACGTTTTGCAGCACTGTGCGGTGTTAGGAGAAACTATCCCTATCGCACCTGTTCTATGTTGGATTTCTCAAAAACTTTGGAAACAATGTACTAAGTGTTTTGAACTGTAGGGTAAATGTGGGAAATAGCATTTTCATTCTCAGATTCGTGACTCTTCAGCACTTTCTCGTATTTCTTCCCTGGTGCTCACCTGTCTCGATGTCCCATGGACATTATAATGAACAGTAAATTAATTGGAAGACGATAGTCTCTCATTATCGACACCTGGTAATAGCTATTTGTCACATTTCAGAGTTTTAAGCACTCAGAGAGGGAAAAGAGGCAAGTGAGAGACAGCTAATTCGAGCAGCGGAATCCAAGCAAAGTTTTCCTTTCATTCTTACTATACAATAAGACGTAGACAAAGCTAATGGGAATTTATAACGTGGGCGAAGTCTATGTATAAGATATTGTAACTAAATACCACAGTATATACTATGCATTCAAGTAGATATTACCCGTAAATGGACGGTTGGTTAATGGAAATTTCGTTCACTGTCATTAAAACAGCTAGTAATAAATGAACACGACTTCGATTGTTTCTACATAATGAAAATTTACCCCACTGGGGTTTCTCTGAAAATTTAACGTTTCGAGTCATCAGCCGATCGTCAGTATACTGGCGTCTAGAAGGAAAACAAGAGCGTTACTTTCTGTGAGTGGATTCGATTCGGATGTGGTATGGTAGACCTGTTTCTTAACTTCTGTTCGGATACACGCACAGAGCATATTGTAAGAAACACGTTGGGGCTACGTGTTATTTGCCCAAATGTTCCTGAACAAATGGGAAGCTCTTTCTGGCAGTAGAAAAGTGCGAACTCCAGTAATTTAATTCTTTTTTTAAGAATTGTGAATGTTTTTTTTTGGGGGGAGGGTTCGATACATACCCGCGTGTGATCAGTCTATTGGAGAAAGGATCTGTTTTTCTCCATACATCCTCTACATAGATTGCTATTCAAAGCTAAAAAGAACTTCTCTCTGGCCATTAGGTAAATTTCTTCTGACACAAACATCGACGGCTTCACCAGGCATGGATCAACCCCTGGTATGGTTTAAAGCCTTTCTCAGTATTGCCGCACACTGAGACCGTCTTCCCAGGCCAATATTACGAGGAAGTCACCTGCTTCATTAATCGTCCATGATAAGATTCGAACCCAGGTCTCATCATTTATATTGCTTCCGCTTATCAAGTAGGTAATGTGGATTAAAGATTTTTTAATCATTTTACTCCAAGCAAGGCAGGAGTACCACCAGCACGAAAGGAGTTACAGAGAGTGAAAGTAAAAATAAAGAGGAGTGTTTGAAGAAAGGATAAAGAGAAGGACGGTGATCAAGAGCAAGGCATCAAAATATGCCGATTGACATTACATTTGAAGATCATAGTTATCAGGGAAGCAAGTAAGAGGAAGAGAGTTTCACTGTCGGGAAGTGCGAGAGAAGCAGTCGGAGTAGAAGCGGCGGTTACGTTTAACTGTTTCGACAGTAAAAAGGTGGGACCGAGATGCCTTCATGCAGTCGGGGCAGCAGTGAAAATATCTCGCCAGAGCAGTTGCCATGGAAATATTTACAGAAAAAGACACAGGGAAACCACATCACATCTGTGAGGAACTGTGTGGACTTATTTCGTATAATGATTTATGTTAATGGACATTATGGATAAGTCTGAGGCAAGAATAGTTCAAACATATATCAAACATAACATCTGTTCTACTGAGAAACAATATACGACATACAAAACGTTTACCTTTTGTGAATTGTTTTAGTTATCAAACGATATTATAGAATTCAGTTTTTGTAAGATATCTAACTATCCTTCAGGGAAGCGGCGTGCCTTGAGCACCTATTGGCACTTAATCTCAACCCTGACCTCAATTGGAACTCGTACATACGACCCATCACTAAAAATACTGAAAAATGGTCGATTCCCTGTAGGCAACTGCCTGACTTCTCCTGGTACCATCTACCTTTACAAGAGCCAGATCAGATTTGGAGTACTGTTGCCTTATATGGGCAGGAGTTGCCCAGTCTTCAATCACCATTTTCGTTATAGAACGATGAAAATTCTGCTTTCGAAAGCGTATGGTGTCTGAAGAGGGACTGGTGAGCTCTTTTTGTCTATGCACTTCCTGGAAACGAAAAGAAACCAAGTGCTTCATATATCTCGCTGAGGTAGCAAGAAGACGGGCTGCGATTGGATGGCTTTGTGACCAATCCGGGACTCCCATACATATAGGGTTTGGCATATCTAGTCAGAGCCTTCAAGCTTACTACTGCTATGTGTATGTCTTGGCCACTCTATGTGTGCGTGTGTGTGTGTGTGTTAACTCACTATATTCCAATTATACAGGGTGGTCCAAAAGTTTTTTCACCCTCTACCAAAAAAGTAATGTGAACAATATTAGAACAAGTAATACAGTAATACAAATCACATGTACTGGATTCAGTTTATTCCCTTTCATTGATGCTGTCACACATCGAGAAGGTCTGTAGGAACATCCATCATTTTCGTGGCACAAAATGATGCTATGTCATATCCACTGTGATCTTTTGCGACGCTGTGATTTCTTGATTGTTGTAAAGAATCTGGCGTCCTTCAACTGATGGGTATTCTGGTATCGCTCATGTAAAACTCACTTTGATACAGAGCGTTGAAATAGAAAATTATATTATGTAGTGGTCACAGGACTTTCGGACAACCCTGTAGAAAATCCACACTATCTTAAATATTTTTTTCCCCGGAAGTTCGTAGGAGGCACGTGTAAATGAAGCTATGTAAAAAGAAAAATATTCTGATGGAATAATTGTGTGCATTTAATATGCAAAAGGATATGAAAAAAAAAACAAAAGGCTAACTGAACGTTTGAGTGCTTTGCGAAAATGGCACAATATCATTTATTATAAAATTTCATTTATTTCCCCACTTTATTGACGACGTGGAGTTGTTTAAAATTGCACAGATTAAATGACCGAGAATCAAAAGGTTGCAAGTTATTGATACTCTATCGCTAATTTCCATGGCAAATGTTCAGTTGGGCCCCATTCCTTAGTTCCACTGGTCCAGACCTTTACGGCTATGACCCACCATGCCAAGTACACAGGGTAATAACCCCTCATTTCTTTTATATTCCATTACTAATAAGAAATTTCAACTCGGTTTATTTCTGAGAATCGCTACTTTGAGGAACACAATTCCAAGAAGATGTTTCCTTGATCAATATAATCTTATTACAAACCTAGGGTCAACCGTTATCTATCCCTATAATCTGCACTTTACTGCCTCGTCTTACGTCCATAAAACAACCTCATTCAGTAAACCTCCAACTTGACTGGCTATTGTATTGAGTGAATATTTAGTAAAAACAAAGAAAAACAACAACAAAAAAAAAACAGAAGTTCTATTCATTTCCTTAATATAAGAACAATAAAAATGCTAAATTGATATGGTACGCAAGGGAGATAACCTGCAGGAAAGTTTGACACAGTTACTTACCTTTATAGAAACTTTTTTTTTTTCTTATTCATGAATTGATTAATAAATTTCTTACATAAGACATTGACATTATTAATAATTTTGGTTTCAGTTTCCTTTCATATGTCTTTATCGCATTCATTAAAAAATAAAAGTTTGAGTATATTTTATGTGTGCCAAAACGCAAATATAATATACGTCATTAACTATAACAAAAGTTTAAAAATAAGAGACGACCACATCATGAAAACAAAATGAAATAACCTTTAACAATATCAACGATGAACAAGGCCATAATGTACTGGCCGTATTCAGTAATTAACAAACATTTGGGAAATTTCTATACACTTCTTCTTCTTCTTCTTCTTCTTCTTTTTCTTCTTCTTCTTCTTTTTCTTCTTCTTCTTTGCGTTGCTTCTTCCTTTTTGTTTACTCGCTCCGTCCATGGAATTTTCAGTATCCTTCTGTAGAATCACATTCCAGCTGCTTCTAGTTTTATTTTCGCCATATAAGAGGATGGATAACATATGTCAATCCAAAGCTATTTTCTTTGTCGTGTTACCGTTTCTCAGCAGCTTGCATAGCTTTTGGAATAGTTCTTTCGCTATTTCAATACGTGTTCGAATCTCGGTGGCGCATTTTTCATCCTCTCTTAAAACACTTCCCAAATATGTAAACTTCCGCATCTACTTGATATATATATTTTAACTAACATCTTGGGCTTTTTTCTCTTGCTGATGACCATACTTTCTATCTTCTTGCAGTTGGTATTCTTTTTTTCACGCTTATTTCTACTATCCCTGTCTCGGAGGTTATGTATAGCTTCCTTCCCGAGTCGGTCACCAACACAGCCTTTTCTGCGTATCTTATAGTGTTAAGATTACGCCCACTGATAACAATTCCTGGTAGGGTCCCCAGTTCTCTTAAGATGGCGTCGGTGTAGCGGTTGAATAAATCTGGGGAGAAAACATCTTTTTCTTACGCCCCTTTCTATTTTTGGGCAGCTACTCATTTCGTTTTCTATCCGTTTGTAGGCGGTTTGCTAAGTTCTGGATTATTCTAACATCTTTTCCAAATAGATCGAGTTTTTCAAATATGTCCTTGTGCCGTACCTTGTCAAATAATTTTGTGTCATCTATAACAACATAAGTACACATTCTTCTTTATTTGTATTACTCTGATATCATTCTAATCATGGATACCACATTTCTTGTTCCGGTGTCCCTGATAAAGCCGCACTATTCTTGTCCGATTTCCGGTCTAATTCTTCTTCGCACTCCGTTCATCAGGATTCGTATCATTAGTGTGGTTATGTGGTTCATTAAACAGATTGTTCTATGTAGCTTGCATTAATTTACACAAGGTCTTTTGGTACTGTTAGGAAGTTGCATTTAGTGAATTTTCATTTTAAACTGTCGGAGGACGAATATTTTCTGTGAAAATTTCTCAGACATTCAGTCCGGTAAATATTGTTTAATACTGTTTATTATAAATAGAGCATTTACTATATATATTTGTATCTATAAAAAGAATGTATAAGCATAAAAAATGTCTTATATATATATATATATATATATATATATATATATATATATATATATATATAGATGTGTGTGTTTTTTTTTGTGTGTGTGTGTGTGTGTGTGTGTGAAATGAGAACGAACCGAATATAAATTCTAACGTTCGAATATTAATTTAAACGAGGTCTTAATAAAAAATGTAAAAGCAAAATTCTTTTGTATATATATATATATATATATATATATATATATATATATATATTAAAGACATTTTATATTTAACATTCTTTTATAGATACAAGTATTTAAGTAAATGCTCTGTTTATAATAAATAGTATTAAATAACATTTATTATAAACAGAGCATTTACTTAAATACTTGTATCTATAAAAAGAATGTTAAATATAAAAATGTCTTTAATAAATTGTCGGACTTTGTCCATTTCTTAATGTATAAAAATATATATATATATATATATATATATATATATATATATATATATGTATATAAACATGTTATATAAAGTAGATATATGTGAGTGCGCGCGTGTGTGTGTGCATGCATTGCATATGTGCGTAAAATATATAAATAATCTATATAATAAATTCGAATATCAATGTGTCACAGTGTCATACTTTTTAGACTTTACTCCTAGAGGCATATACCAACATATACCATTTTGGAATCAGGTCGACTCCGTGAATAAATTAAAATCATTCCGGGTCGGATCCATACCCGCAAACCTAAAATTTTGGATTCCCAAGTTTTCATTACTGCGTTTGTTTTCGGATTCCGCCATCTTAACTTCTACTGATAAAAATAATTAATGGCGTACAACACTCTAACTTTCAATAGCTCATGATCAAATGAAGAAATTGCTGTTCTCATATTACAATGTTTCAGAATAATATTCTCCGTGTTTTCAACTTTGCACCTAGAGGCCGTAACTCAATATATACCATTTTAGAATCAGTCCGACATTCTGGGCTGAATCCGGACCTTCAACCTTGAAATTTTGGATTCCCTACTTTTCATTACTGCAATTGTTTTCGGCGATTTTTTTACGTGATTTTTACGACGAATTTCTCTTTTTTATAACTTGGAAATAAATTTGGGAATAATCGGAATTAATTGCGAAATCAAGCGAAAGTCACCCATGAAATAAAAATAATTTTTGTACCAAAAGTAATGACATACGTACATGAAATTTTCTTTGATTTCCTGACCACTGCTTTACCGGTGGTATAGAAAAATGACGTAATACCCAGCCACCGGTAGAACAGTGGTAGAAAAAATGACTTAATGCCCAGCCCCGGTTGGACTGTGCGTAAACACTATTTTTATATCTATCGTAAAACATTACATACAAATTATTTCCGAATTTTGACTCAGGAGCTCAGACAGAAGGGTTCAAATTGTTCAGGAACGCTGGACTGAAAGGGTTAAATTAAAACAGACAAAAAAACTATCGTTGGACAAAACTATCGTTCTTTATAATCTGTGTATTGCTACGGATTCTTGGGGAAAGATATTGGAATGGTTTCCGGTTCCTTATTCCACGGTTCTGAATTCAGAGTAGTCTTTATCGTAGACTCAATGACACCCAAGAATAGCTGTGGATGGAAGAGATGGATTTCTACCTGCCTCATGAACATTTGTACGAAAGTGAATGCAAGTGATATTATATTATTATATTATTCTAACCGTTGTTAAATGTTAAAGCAATACTAAAAAAGCTGCGATCAGTCTTGAGTTCTTCTGGAGTTTATTGTTGCCTATCACATCTACTTCTCCCTACCTATTGTGATGAAGGACCAATCATGAGCCCTCCACAGGAGCTAGCTTAAACGCTGCCTGATAGCTTCTTGCAAAATCTCAGTCTTCTTTCGTCAGAATTTGTTTTACTTTAACAAGATTCCCTATTGCAGATGCACTGAAGCATATCCCCCACCGCCATAGCGTTATATTCTCGCTTCCATGTTTGACTTTGAGGACGGTGCTTTTTAGATTTAGCACCTTTCTTTCTTCATCTCTATCGGCAAAGAATTCTACTTTCGTTTAATCTGACCAAATCACCCGCTTCTAGTATGTGTTATCTTTCTGTAAATTGCCCTTAACACACTTCAGTCTGGCTTGGAGGTATTTCTGTAGAAGTGGAATCTTGGTCTCTGAACTTGCAGTCCATTCATGGCTCTAATGGCTATCTTCTTTGAAACTTCAATTCCAAACAAATCTGAATTCTTAAAAAATTCATAAGAATAATAAACTCTTACATGCTATCTTGCCCAAAATACACCCCCTTGTGATAAGATTGAAGTACTGCCATGTAATATCCTGCCCCAGCGGCCCTAATGGGTTGCAGGAATTCGTGATCGCGAAAAGTTAATTCAGCTTTCATAAATTTTATAATATTAGAAGGAAAAGGAACTTTATAATAGACAAATATATAAAATTGTTTTTGTTTAATATATTCAAAGGAGAATCTCTTTGAAGTTTTATCAGATAAAAATCTAACTACGAAAAATGAATAGAAATTGCATGCGAACATCTGATACATATGTGTTGTAATTTAATAAAACTTTCGGCACTTATTGAATTTATTTCTTAATAGTTGTTTCATGTAAAAACAGAATAATGTCTGAATAATGTCCTCGTCGGAATATTCAAAACTCTAAAAAGGCCAGTCCTTTGTTTAACAATATTTCTCTATTTACTATTTATATACAATCACATTTTATAAATATTTAATCAAATTTTAAAAACCGTTAAAATGCTTGAAAATATTTTTTAATCTGATTTCGGCGATGTTTCTTTAATACGTAGGCGACCACTAGCACAGATTCGTTTTCTTTATAATCTGTGTATTGCCACAGATTCTTGGGGAAAGATATTGGAATGGTTTCCGGTTCCTTTTTCCACGGTTCTGAATTCAGAGTAGTCTTTCTCATAGACTCGCTGACACCCAAGAATAGCTGTGGGTAAAAGAGATGGATTTCTACCTGCCTCATAAACATTTGTACGAAAGTCAGTGCAAGTGACATTATATTATTATATTATTGTTGAAGCTTGGATAAACATGGAATAATAATAATAATACAACACAAAATGTACGTAAACAAAATGTATTGAAACAAGGAAAAGGTACACAATATTTACAGTTAGTTTTGGTATATTCTTGGGAAGACCGTTCCTGTAGAATGGGTTGACTTAGTTGCAGTCGGGCAGAGTCTCTGGATAGGATCTCTTCTTCCTCCCCCGTCTTCCCGGTACCAACCATATTTATATGGTCGGTACTCCACTATGTAAATTAGGTGGATCGTACCACAACAATTATTCTAACCGTTATTGGGTGGGTGATAACGGTTATGTTTCAAATTATTCTAGGGGCTGTTGAGTAGAAATAATTATGGATTTCAATAAATGTGGATCCGATGCAGTTTTGTGGCTATTTTGTATTGTTAATGGTTAACCAACAGCACTATGAAAATTGTGCCTATTTTGTGTTTAACCAACAAAACTATGAAAATTGTGACTATTTTGTGTTTAACCAACAAAACTATGAAAATTGTGACTATTTTGTCGTTAACCAACAAAGCTATGAAAATTGTGACTATTTTGTGGTTAACCAACAACACTATGAAAATTGTGACTGTTTTGTGTTTAACCAACAACACTATGAAAATTGTGACTATTTTGTGGTTAACCAACAACACTATGAAAATTGTGACTATTTTGTGGTTAATCAACAACATTATGAAAATTGTGACTATTTTGTGGTTAACCAACAACCATATAAAATAGCCACAAAACTGCATTCGGTCCCACAATTATTCCTACTGAATAGCCTCTAGAATAATTTGTATCACAATCGTCATCGCCTAACTAATAACCGTTAAAATAATACAATAAACCTACCCATAATGCACCACTGACCAGCTCATATAAATAATAGAGTTCAAATACAGCACACATAGCCTGAAGATTGCATTTAAACATGAAACAGTCTGTCATCGCTAGGTGTTGACCTCAATGCCCACTTTCATATTTACGTACACTCTATCCCTAATATTGAGCCCTTTTTTAGACAAATATAATATACCATAAATCTATATTTTTATCATATGTATATATTGGTTTGGTAGATAATTATCAGGCGTTTTTGGAGGTGAGTTATATCTTAATAAAAATTACTATTCTGTTTACTGTTCTTTAATGAAAATATTATTTTAAAATTATTATTATTTTAAAAATGCGTGTCGATAATCATACGCTCCGGAATATGCATTTAAAATGTCATTGCTGTTATGTATCTTTTTGTATAATAAATATTGTTTTAAAACGCCTGATAATTATGCACCAGCCCAATATATTTATTATTTCTTTTTTTTTTAGGGAAGGAGCACCTGGACAAAGAAGCGGTCAGCTACCAACAAGAAGGATTGGTGCAATTTGTCATTGATTCTGTTTATTCGTTGGCCCACGCAGTGGAGCGTATGATCCGAGAGAAATGTAACGGGAGTACCGTCCTTTGTCCGGCTGGCCGGAATCTGGCCGGCTCCGAACTGCTACGTCACATCCGGAACGTATCCTTCCAAGGTAAGTGACATGTTTCCTTTTCATTGTATATCCATGCACTCGCCTGCTGTCGAAATCACTAACCCGTCCTGGGTAAGATGATAAACTATATCCGCGTCCTGGATAAGGTGATAAACTACTTCCATCAGCAAGGCCTCTGATCGGGTTTTGAGGAACGTGGAAGCAACTCTTAATTGCTGGTGTTCCAAGGTTCACCCTGACACGGGGTGGTAGCACCTGTTAGAGTCCCAGCTATGGGCAAATAGTCGACACCAAAACTGGGGTCAAAACACTATGAAAATGTAAAAATAGGATTTAATACCAGAAACGTATTTTTATTAAAAAAAATTATTATCCGCAATACATTCAAAAAAAAATTATATTAGCAGCAATACATTTTTGGCAAAGCATATTAACAGCAATACATTTTTGGCTGAACATATTAGGAGCAATATATTTTTGGCAGAACATATTAACAGCAATACATTTCTGGCAGAACATATTAGCAGCAATATATTTTTGGATGAACATATTAGCAGCAATATATTTTTGGCTGAACATATTAACAGCAATACATTTCTGGCAGAACATATTAACAGCAATACATTTCTGGCAGAACATATTAACAGCAATACATTTTTGGCAGAACATATTAGCAGCAATATATTTTTGGCTGAACATATTAACAGCAATACATTTCTGGCAGAACATATTAACAACAATACATTTCTGGCGGAACATATTAACAGCAATGCATTTTTGGCAGAACATATTAGCAGCAATATATTTTTGGCTGAACATATTAACAGCAATACATTTCTGGCAGAACATATTAGCAGCAATACATTTTTGGCAAAGCATATTAACAGCAATACATTTTTGGCAGAACATATTAGCATCAATATATTTTGGGCAAAGCATATTAACAGCAATATATTTTTGGCTGAACATATTAACAGCAATACATTTTTGGCAGAACATATTAATAGCAATACATTTTTGGCTGAACATATTAACAGCAATACATTTTTGGCAGAACATATTAGCATCAATATATTTTGGGCAAAGCATATTAACAGCAATACATTTCTGGCAGAACATATTAACAGCAATACATTTTTGGCAGAACATATTAGCAGCAATACATTTCTGGCAGAACATATTAGCAGCAATACATTTCTGGCAGAACATATTAGCAGCAATGCATTTCTGCCAGAACATATTAGCAGCAATACATTTTTGGCGGAACATATTAACAGCAATACATTTTTGAAAAAAAAAAATGTTACCAGCAATATATTTCGGGAAAAAAAATTACTATCAGCAATACATTTTATTTTTAAAAATATTAGCACCAATACATTTTTGAAAAAATATTACCAACAATAAAAATCATGTCAGCATTAAATAACACTCTGAGGTTGATATATCTTAAAACAAACCAAACGAAATCACTAAATATATTTTGGTGAATAACATGGTAACCCCTGTTCCAAGACAGATGCCTTAAAGTTTCTGGAAGTTCAAATAAATCTTTCAAAATAGAAATTCGATAATCTTGGCTTCATTATGCTAAACTTACTCGGATTTGCTAGACTTCATTTTTACCGGTCATTTGTGGCAGTTAATTTAGTGCTGGTAAGTAGCACATTATGAGTATGTATATCATATTATTCTAAGAGTTAATTGTTCAGCAATATTACACCCAGATTCCGGAGTACTTTGGTTAATATATGTCTTCGAAGAGCGTCCAATATTGTTATATCGATGAGATGTTTTCCAGCTTCATAAATAAGCCCAAGGGAAATGTAAACACAGCCGAACGTTCTCCTTCATTAATCGGTCGACGAGCGATGTGAAATTATTGATAAAGCCATAAACCCATAACAAGTCCTTCGGTGGTAAATCCAACTATGTTTGCTAATGATATAGTCGTAGCTGTAATTCTCTTTGGGAACTTGATGACCCTAGAAATTCTG
The DNA here is from genome assembly GCA_903632075.3 of Acanthosepion pharaonis. Classification (NCBI taxonomy): domain Eukaryota; kingdom Metazoa; phylum Mollusca; class Cephalopoda; order Sepiida; family Sepiidae; genus Acanthosepion; species Acanthosepion pharaonis. The sequence goes on from CAHIKZ030004545.1 coordinate 1,435,345, forward strand.
GCGTTTTCAGTATCGTAAATTGGGACCAAGATTGTCTCCTCCGGTCAGATCCGGTCACCAGGCTGCATCTCATGGCGTCTTGCGATTCTCATTTCGCCTGATTCCCATCCTCTGACCTGCCCGACTTGTTTGGACTTGCCAAGAGTAATACCACCTCCACTATAGCGTGTTGAGTGGCTGGAATACGCAAGCCGTACCACCGCATTAAGGCGAAAACCATTGAAGTAAGCCTTGTTATGTCGGTTCTACAAGAAAACAATTCCATTCTAACTACCTCTGTGTCTACAGACAATTGAAACACATACACACACACACACACACACACATATATATATATATATATATATATATATATATATATATATATATATATATCAGGTCATCCCATAAGTTCTGTTCGAATTTTAACTTTTTTGTTAAAATGAACGAAATTTAAAGAGTATTTCATAATGTCTAATGGAGCTGAACATTATTTTTATGTTTAGATGCATTTAAACTGATCAAATTTTATTTTAGAGAACAATAAAATTAAATTTTGTTTGATTAAAATCCTGATAACATGGAAGTACACAAGAATCATTTGAGGCACATAATGCTTTATGAGTTCAAGAAAGGAAACTCAGCAGCCGAAGCGGCTAGAAACATTCACTCAGTTTATGGAGAGGAATATGTTAATGAAAGAACTTGCAGAAGATGGTTTGCAAAATTCAGAGGTGGAGATTTCACCCTTGAAGAGGAAGATCGAACCGGACGTCCAGTTGAGTTTGATGAAAAGCTTCTTGAAGCAGCCCTTGAAGCAAATCCTGCTTTATCAGTTGAGGAATTAGCAGTGGTTCTCAGTTCAAACCATACACCTGTTCATCATCATCTTCAACAACAGATGGGTGCCTCGTGAATTGTCTGAAAACAACCTCAAATCCCGAGTTGACATCTGCTCTTCTCTCCATTCTCGCCAACTTGTTTCACCTTTTTTGGATAGACTTGTGACTGGCTACGAAAAATTGATCTTTTATCGAAATGTTAAGCGTCGTAGACAGTGGCTTGGTAAAGGGGAAGGAACCCAGCCATAGCCGAGATGGGAACTTCATGGGCAAAAGGTTCTTCTTTCAATCTGTCGCCAAGGAATAATCCACTTTGAATTCTTACCACCTAATGCAACAATTAATGCTCAAATATCCTGTCAGCAATTAGAGCGTTTGAACCAAGCTTTGAGGAAAAAAAGACCTGCTCTAGTGAATCGAAAAGAGATGATGTTTCATCAGGACAATGCGCGACCCCACACAGCAGGAATCACGTCACAAAAATTCGAAGAACTTGGTTGAGAGAAAATTCCTCATCCATCATATTCTTCCGATCTTGCTCCTTCAGACTACCATTTGTTTCGTAGCTTACAGAATCATTTGGGAGAAACAGCTTTTGTAACACAGGAAGAGGTTAAAACTGACATTTGTGAGTTCTTCGAATCAAAGCCAAAAGAATTTTACAGTAATGGAATTAGTAAGCTTGTTAAGAGATGGAAGGAAGTCATAGATAATCAAGGAAAATACATTGTTGATTGAATCTGTAATTAAATGTAATATTTGGTCACTTGTTTTCTTTATTCAAAATTCGGACAGAACTTATGGGATGACCTGATATATATATATATATATATATATATATATATATATCAACATCAACATCAGTCAACCAGCTGAGTACCTCTGAGGAGTCAAAGGACGGAGCATACAATGGCCAAAACGTCGTGAATATGACAAGAAAGATGTAAACAACAGTCCGAACAATGTAAATAGTTACAATACCTCATTTCAGAAATATAGATAAATCGTGAAGAAGGCTGGATTGTACAACGACTGAAACGTCTTGATTATGACAATAAATCGAGGACAACAGTCCGAACAATGTAAATAGTGTAACTACGCACTTATATATCCAATCTAGTCGTTTCTTCATTCAAAAGCTTGTTCATTAATACCTCCCCTTTAAGAAACTTAGGTAGATATGAACAAGTTTTAGCTGAGGCTAACAAAGACAAAATATTATGGTGCGTAATGAGAATAAATTACTGTGGCTATGTACTGGACGAGACAAATCGCTACTACTGTCAACTAATTATTAACTGTGAGAAAGCAGAATGCATGGTTGTCAGCCCAAACTACATTTTGGGAACGCCCAAATTAATCAAGTGCAAAAATGTAATTTTATTGGAAGTGTAGCTACAGAGGACCGGTAGAGTGAAACAGTAATCAGAATGTGCATAAAAGAGTTTTTAAAATGCCTTACAGAAACTCAGTAAAGTGTAAAGATTTAAGAAAATAGCCTTAATAAAAGAAAAAAAAGTAGACTGCCCTCTAACATATAATTTTCTATATGTCATTGAATGCTATGCAATCTCCCAACTGATAAAAGGACAGAGCGATATCGTTATGGTTTTAACGACGAATGATGAGATAAACAAAAACATAATATGTTAGTCACCAGGACATTTTAAGGAGAAATTGAGTTGCTACTGCTAACAATCAGAAAGAAACAACTAAATTTTCTTGGGCACATAATTAGAAAAAAAAAGAAAATATTGAACGTAATAAAAGCATGTATTGTTTAAAGCCGCTGTTATGTGTATCTTATGATTGCTACCCGTGAAATTCAACAGCGAACTGAAGTAATATACCTACTCATTGTTCTGAATCATAATCATCATAGTTGTTGCAAATACCATAACATCAGGTTGCCGATGAACGCGTGTGGTACTATTGCTACTTGCGAAAAAATATTAATTCGTTTTTTGCAGTTTATCAACCTTTTTATGTTATTTAAAACCAGAAAGATAATGATGGTTTTAACAATAAAAGTCTTACTAATTAACCCATAGCTGAGGGAGAAAAGTTGGATTCGTAACTTTTCCAAGAGTATTTTTGCGTAAGTGGATATAACGAACACAAATGTTATTGGAACTCGACTCTCCTAGTCATTATCCATTACGTCACCAGTAAATCCAAAATTGCAACACTTAGTATTCCCAAACGATCTATGTAGTGACCAAGCTCGACGTTGCTTAAAGTTTGTACGTGAGCCGGTGTTTCGGCGTGATACGGCTGTACGCCGTTTGTGAGAGAATACTAGCATCAAGTACTTCAAAATCACGCAACACAAGCGAAGTGTCTTATTTGAGTAAGTTGCTAATTATCGCTCCTCTTGAATGATATTTAATTTAGCCCGAAACAAGGCTGGAATGGTTGACTGCCCAGTAATTATCGAAATAGATGGCTTGAGATGCTGATTATCTAAGCACCTCTATATGCACCTGAATGCATACAGACCGGTGGGCAAAGACGAGTCCTTGGTATCGCTAGAGGTGATTCATTTAAATTTCTTTACGTTCTATTGATTTCTAACACAACACATCTCAAAACGCTGATGACAACGCTGCCATCTGTCATTTAAAAGAATAACTTCAACAGTCTGTAAACAACTTTGCTATGACCTACCATCGCTTTGGTCTTACAGTAAACATCAAGAAAACCAGTCCTTGCACGGCCAGTTCCTGACGTCATCTTACCAGATTTTGATATTACCATTTCTGATATACTTCTTGAACAAGTAGACCGTTTTCCATATTTAGGCAGCTTTTACCAAAGTGTACTTCAGGAAATGATATGGAACACAGAACTGAAGCTGCACACGGTGCATAAGTGTTGTGGTAGGATCCACCTAATTTGCATAGTGGAGTATATAAATATGGTTGGTACCGGGAAGAGAGGGAGGAATCAAGAGATTCATTCTCAGTCGAACTCTCTGCATTTTGCAGTGAGGGACCCGGACGAGGCTTTGCCGAGAGGCAAGGTTTCGTCCGGGGGTGGTAGGATAGCCTTGAACCCGTCTAGGCAGGTTCAGAAAGGTCATATTTTTGGCCGAGCCTACGGGCTCGGAGATACCCACTTTAAACCGGCCTTGTGCCACATTTTATCCTCGTGGGTGGATAGATAAATACAGGAATCAAGAGATTCAACCAGAGACTCTGTCCGACTGCGACTCAGTCAACACATTCTCCAGGAACGGTCTTACCAGGAATATACAAAAGACTATATGTAAATATTGTGTACACTTTCTTGTTTCAATACATTTTGTTCTAAGTACATTTTGTGTTGCATTATTATTCCATGCATTAGTCAAGTTTCAACAATAAGGAAAGCTAATAAAACACATCTTCTCCAACAATGATCTGAATTTAACAATAAAAATGATGGTTGTTGATACTGTCGTCATTTCAGCCTTGCTATACGGCTGCGAAACCTGGACTCTATCGTCGCGACGTCCAAACATTAGAACACTTTCACGAGAAAAAAAGTTTCGTTCAACCTTGAACACCAACTGAGAATACTTTGTAACCAAAAACGAAGTCCTAGAAAGAGACAACAGTGAAAGCATCGAATCGTTGCTCATAAAATACCGTCTTCGATGGTCAGAGCATGCAGCAAGAAATGAAGAGTCAAGGTTTCCACTTCAAGCCATAATCAGTAAGCTCACTTCAGGAAAAAGACCACAGGGTTTTTCTCTTCGAGGATATAAGGATCAACTCAAAACAACACTGAAAGCCACTGGACTTGAGCGTAAATTGTTTAAAACGCAGGCCCCGGACCGTACCAGTTGGTTGTGTTCCATCACTATCGGAAGCAAAAACTTCAATGCCACCCGAAGAGAAAAGGAAGAAATATAAACAAGAGAGAAAGGCTCAGCAACATCAACCTTGTCTTCCACCATCGCTACCATGCCAACAACGACGGCGACAGCGACGCCAACAACGACGCCGACAACGACGTCGACAACGACGTCGACAACGACGTCGACAACGACGTCGACAACGACGCCGACAGCGACGCCGACAACGACGTCGACAACGACGCCAACAACGACGCCGACAGCGACGCCGACAACGACGCCGACAACGACGTTGACAACGACGCCAACAACGACGCCGACAGCGACGCCGACAACGACGCCAACAACGACGCCGACAGCGACGCCAACAACGACGCCGACAGCGACGCCAACAACGACGCCGACAACGACGTCGACGATAATGTATGTTAAGTAGACCTTTTTTTATAATACTTTTCGGACGTTTTAAAACATAATGAAATATTTTCATTACTTCAAAGTAGTGATTTTTATTATCTTCCTTAGAGTAAATTTGATTAAAAAAAAAAAAAGGCGTCGTAAACCACATTTCGCACGTTCGAATATACAGATCTTAAACTGTAGAAATATATTTTGTAACTGAACTGCGACTATAAACACTTTTTTTCTTTTTCAGGAATTACTGGGCAAACCGTGGAATTTAACGAAAAGGGTGACGGCCCTGGCCGCTATGACATATACCAGTTTCAAAAAATGGAGGATGACGACTCTTACAAATACGTTCAGATCGGAGAATGGACAGGCAGGTACGCGATTCTCATTTAAGCTTGTAATCATTTTTATTCAATGTTCACTTTGAAAAACAATCTTTAAAATAAAATCTTTTTTGCCATTTTTTTTTCTTTGATAACATAAAGACGAACAGAAGGTTTTATATACGGAGTTCCCCCGTGACTTAATTCATACACAGTTTAACTTGCCAATTACAGTTTAACAGGTTGTAAGAATATTAAACTATCAAAGGACAATTGTAATGAACAGGTTAACACGTGGTTTACGAGGCTAAGTCAAAAATTATCCGCACTTTCGCCATATCATATCTTTAGTTTTGTCTCACTGCCTTTTACTTATGCGTGCTTATAGTTGGCACTATCGTGATCGAATTTTGATCTTGAAGGCTCCAGTTTTCGGGGTGCTGTTACAGTGTAACCATAGCCGCTCCGCTAGCAGTGTTCACTAAGGGGGAATAAAGAGTAGTGATCCGATTTCTCTGATCGGAATATGTGTCAAGGGCTGAAATTCATCGGATGCTTTTAACATGATAGGGTGACAGTGCACTATCGCGTGGAAGTGTTTTTTTTTTTTTGTTTTGTTAGTCTGTTTGTTTGGGGTTTTTTGGGGGGGGTTGTGAGTGGATCAAAAAGTGGCCAGACAAGTGAGATGCCCGAGGAAGGAGTAGGACACCGGTCAACCACCATCACAAACGTGAAGATGAAAGCTCGAGAGACGATTATGGTGAACCGGCAAGTTATCATCGAGGAGGTAGCAGGTTCTATTTCTGGGACTTATTCATTTTACGTCGTTCAGGGAATACCAGTTTATTTTATGCTGCTTAAGTAAGGGATGTTGGAATTTTGCGGTACTAGTGAGCCAGCCAAAATGAGCTGATTCATTTTATAGTTCACCAATAGAAGGGTTAACCAATCAGAAGGCTCAAAATATTCAATGCGGCGTGTATAAAGGCGGCCATGTTTTTTCTTACCCCGAATATTCACTGGCAACCTTTGATATCGAAGACTGAAGAATTACTGAACAGCTGCTGATGGCATTGGCGATATAGTCAGATTCAGTAGAGTGTCTGATTTGTGAGTATTAATCTTTAACGTTGTTTCATTGAACAGATTACGTACTGCGCTGTATTTTACATTCATAGGCTATGGTGTACATGGTCAACAAGTGATGACACATTTTTTGTTTATTTTCTAAAGAATTTTGGAACAAAATACTAAATTACCAAGATTTGTTGAAATTTAACTATGTTATTTATTTATTTATTCATTTATAAATAAATAAATAGATAAATATATAAATGGATAAATAAAATAAAAGTATATATTGAACACCGTAAAAATCTGCCACTTCGTCTCCAGTCCCTCAACCCCCGGCGTCTTCCTCTTTGGGTTGAAGTGTCCACTCGGTCCGAACCGAACTTAGGGGTAACTAGCCATACGCTCCCTGAGTACCCGTAGATTATTTCGACCGGTCAACTGGTCAAGTCCTGCTCGCTGCCCACGCTGTGTTAGTTTTTAGATCCAGTAAGCGGAGTGTTGTCCATACTTTCACGGTCGACTGGGGGTGTGGACACGTCTGTGAGAGTTGGCGGTAGGAAGTTTAGAATGTGGCAATATAAAACAAGAAACAATATCTGCAGAAGCCAGACAACAATGGGGGAAATATTGACGTCTTTTATATAAGATAACATCAGAACAGAGGTTACAGGGAGAATAAAAACATTTAACATAAATGAGAAAAAAAAAGAAAAAAGACAAAATGCATCCAGCGAATTCCCAACAGAGAGAGGGTTTGTGTGTGATAAACGCGTATTGAATTGCCTGGGGTAGGTTTATGCCGAGTAGTCCAGTCTCATACAGACTTCTCAGAACAGGGGGCAGTCTTCCTTCTCTAATTCCCTCGCAAATCTCTTGTGACTCTCTCCTGTCTCTCTTTCTCGTCGGCCTTTCTCGGCTGTCTTCTTCCGTCTGGCACTTCCGTCTCTCCTGTAGCACCGCGACCCGTAAAGGTCGCCTGCGCGTGCTCACGCACGTGACGACGATGTGCCGACCGATCGCGGTCTCTCCCGTCTGCACTCGACGGCAGACCAGCCAACCACTCTTTTCAGCATAACTACACTGGTTTATATAGATAAATCTGTTTGATCATGAATCAACCCTTGGCCCGGCACGCGATTATCATGACTATCCCTTGACATGTAAACCGATTCTCCAATTATTTACCACGAGTTCTTCTCGCTTCTCCCAAATTATACTTTGGGATATCTAAACATTGATTCAAACTTTTAACCAAAGCAAATACTGTTAAACAAAGCCAAATATCTCGTAGCCTGAGTAAGCTCCATTTCAATTTTTAACCGATAAATTTTATTGAGATCCTTTTGTCATTGTTTTTTTTTTCTAATGACCCAGATTTAAAACATCGCCTCCTGCCTGAGATCGTGTTTCTCATCCGTAAACACACATATTTATTACAACGTTTCGGCAGTTGTACGCTCCGGGCCTTCTTCAGGTGGTTGGAATGTCGAACCCAGTGAGCGAAATAAAGGGTTCAGTTCGACATTCCAAACACCTGAAGAAGGCCGAAACGTTGTAATAAATATGGCGACAAAGATGAGGACAATAGTCCGAATAATGTAAATAGTGTACTTTCTTTTTTTCATGATTTATAACATTCTGCCTGACTGAATATCACTTTTTTCATTTTTGAAATCGATCATAAACGAAAATGACATGTTCATCATTAATTAATCCTAGCTAAGGATCAGAAGTTCATGAAAGATTGAAATAAAGTTCAAATATATATATATATATATATATATATATAATTCCAGGGTCACTTTCTAACTTATTCAAGATGATCTTCACCCTCTCTAACCTTCTAACTTTCTGTCCTGGAGAAACAAGATATCTCACAGGTTTCACTTACGATTTCATTTTCAACTCTTTTTTTCACAGTTCTTTGGACGGTCATCGCTGAATCTCCTTTCCCACCTGCCAAACGTCCTATGGATTGTGTTGGATTTATTTTAATTGATCTCTTCTGCTCTAAGTTGAAATAATCATCCCTCTTCCTGCCGTGACCCACTAGTCCAGTTTTTCTTTCTACTGTTCCCTGTTTTTTAAGCATATTCACCGCTATCGTGATGGTTCTTGAATGAAGATGAAAGCCAGAGAATGAATGCTGATACCATTACGAAAGGCCTAAATGATTTTTTTCCTCTCACCATTGCTTATTTCGGAAGACAGCAATGACAAAAAACGATTTTAACCTCTTCTCTTTTTAACTGAATAACTCAATTTCTTTTCAGTGATTCTTACGACAAATGCTGCCAAAATGGCTAAAAGTCTTATCTGAAAACCTGGAAAAAAGAAACTCAATTCGTTTAGTGGGTTTTTTTTATAGATTTTATGTTTTATTAAACTTTTTGTGAGATTGACAATTATACTATTACGCGATATATTGGGGATAATGATATATAAATCTTTTTATGTCAAGAACAATTTTGGCGGAAGGAAGTATGACAAAATAGAAAAAAAGTTTTTGGGCAACGTGTTTCGTCCGTTAGGACTTCATCAGACTAAGTTTATACTTACGTTGATGCGACTACACATGCGCAAGAGAGAGAGACACTGAGAATTTTTCATTTAATTTTGTTTATGTGTGTTTGTATATATATATATATATATATATATATGAACAAAATTTTATATCACAGAATTTATATATTGTTTTAAAAAATAACGGAACTCATTCTTTTTCTTTAAAAGAACTTTTTTTGTTCAACACTTCTTCAGAAAGATTTGTTGGCAGAAAGAAAAACACATATACAAAAGAAATAATCATAAACTTCAAAACTGAAAAAGTGCATGGGGGTTAAATAAAGAGACACAACTAAAATAAATTTATTACTAAAACAAAACATCGATGTAAATAAGCTCCTCCTGAGTAAAAAACGAAAGAAATGTAAAAAATTCTACTCAAAAGAACGAAGACTGTTCTCCTTGTGTCTGCACAAAGTCGATCGATGAAGACTGATATGAACAGCTTCTAAAAAATGAAAATATTTAGCCGACCAAGCTTTGTGCAGTACGCTTCTTCAGAATAGTTCAAAGCGCAACCCGAGTTGTTCAACGAATTTAGTCCAATCGCTAACTCACTAACCGACTGAGTCATGTGAATATTGTCGCTGGTTCCACACCTATTCATATAAGACAGGATGGAATCAGCTTCATATAAACAGCTTTTTAGAAGCTGTTTGTAGGAAGCTTCATCGACCGACTTTGCGAGTACAATTTCCTTTTATACTTACTAGGAGTTTATTTACATCGATGTGTTACTTTAGTAATATTTTTTAAGTCATGGCTCCTTATTCACCATCCATACACTTTTTCAGTTTCACCGTTTTTGGGGGGGCTTTTTCCGACGAATGTTTCTGAAAAAATGTTGGACAAAAAAGGTTCCTTTTAAGCAAAAGAATGCGCCCCGTCCTCTTTAAGACAAATACACACACACACACACACACACATATATATATATATATATATATATATATATATATATATATATTCTGTTTAGTTTGCGGGCTTGTTTATGTGGGGTGCTGCTTATTCCTGATATGATAGGTCACATTGGGATGTTTGGTTTATGTGTTTTTGGTAATCCGTATAATGTGGATGTTTTTGGTATTCAATAACTTTTATCCGAGGTAAGTAGTCATTTAGTAGCTTTTTTTTGATGCCGCTTGTGAATTTTTATGCTTTGCAATATCAAAATGCTACTAAAAAATGAAGACTTCTCCTGGATAAAAGTTATTGAATACCATCCACATTATACAAATTACCAAAAACCAATAACGAACATACCAATGAGAGCTATCATATTAGAGAGATAGGTAGCGACCAACATAAACTAGCCCACAAACTAAGCAGAATTTTAACTCCACTTCTGAGCACTATTAGTCCATATATATATATATATATATATATATATATATATATATATATAAATAAAACAGACCACTTTAAGGTTCCATGTAATAAATTATTTCACCACAGCCCTTTTAAAAGGACTGCGGATCATCTGACTTTACTTCCAAACCAAAAATGAAAAGAAAATTTACACATTTTTGACGGGCCGTATTAAACATATTAAACATATGTAAATTAACGAAGTCAGGAAGTGAGGGGGGAGAGAGAAGACATGAATGGGTTAGCAGATATTGACACATTTAAACGCTTAACGGAAGTTATATATTGACATCGAAGGGGTAGAGAAGAAAACAACATAGAGAGAAAAAGAGGGAAGGAAGTTAAGAGAGAAGAGAAGAGAAGACGTCACTAATTTTCTTTGTAAAAAAAACCTAGAAATAGACGCTGTTATTTTGCGTTACTTTGAAAGTGTTATTTTGGGGGTTCATAAAGATTATAATGTTCGATATAAATTTGAATGTCTCTAGACTGTCTGCAAATAATTTAATTTTATTTTAATTTGATATTTGTTAATTTTCTTTTCATTCATTATTTGGAAGTAAAGTCTGATGATCCGCAGTCCTTTAAAAGGGCTGTGGTGAAATAATTCATAACATGGAAACTTAAAGTGGTCGGTTTTTATTTAAATTATTTGCTCTGGATTTACATTGAGCTCTCTAGATTTTATCCTCCTTAGGTTTTACATACGGATTACCTAATTTTTCATAAACTAACTAACTAACTAACTATATATATATATATATATATATATATATATATATATATATATATATATATAGTGTGAGAGAGAGAGAAATAGAGAGAGTGATTGGTTGATTTATATATATATATTTATTTATGTTCCAGCCTGAAACTGTTCGATCACCTGATCACGTGGCGCAACGGCTCTGACGTCACACCGATTTCCATCTGCTCCAAGCCATGTGAGGTTGGCTATGCCAAGAGTAGCGGAAGTGACGTCTGCTGCTGGATGTGTATCAAATGCAGCGAATACCAAATCCTGGAGACGGTATCCAAATGCAAGGACTGCCCTCTGGGCTTTCGACCAAACACTAACAAGACGGCGTGCGTTCCCTTGCCGGTCCTTTATCTCGAGTGGACCACGCTCTGGGCCATACTACCCATCGTCTTCTCAATACTGGGCATCCTGTCTACCATCTTCGTTCTCATCACGTTCATAATTTATAGCAAGACGCCGGTGATCATGGCCTCCGGACGAGAGCTGTGCTACATCTTGTTCCTCGGCATCTTTCTCTCCTACGCTACGTCGTTCGTGATGCTGGCGAAGCCGTCAGTGGCCATGTGTACAATCACGCGACTTGGCCTCGGTTCATCGCTCAGTCTAGTTTATGCATCAATGCTCACCAAGACCAACCGTATCTACCGGATCTTTAACCGTGGTATTCGGGCCGTGGTCAAGCGGCCGAGCTACACCAGTCCGCGGTCGCAGGTCATAATCTGTTTCTCGCTGGTGTCCGTCCAGGTGGTGGGGGCCTTTACCTGGATAGGTTTCGAGCGGCCGGACACCATGTACGTCCTACAAGGAAAAGAGGCCGTCGTTCTTAAGTGCAAAACAAGTCAAATAGCGATCGTCATATCGCTTTTTTACAATATGTTCCTCATAATACTGTGCACAGTATACGCTTTTAAAACGAGAAAAATACCTCAGAACTTTAACGAGGCTAAATATATCGCATTTACCATGTATAGTACATGTATAGTGTGGCTAGCATTTATACCTATTTATTTTGGAGCCAATCAGGATTTCAAGGTAAGAAAGAACTTTGTCTATTCATTATTTGTCTCATTATGTGTTACTCTTTACATTCTACATATACATATGTATACACACACGTGCGAGAACACACACACACACATATATATATATATATATATATATATATATATATATATATATAGATAGATAGATTATGAACAGACCCAGATAGATAGATAGATAGATAGATAGATAGATAATGAACAGACCCTGATAGATAGATAGATAGATAGTGTTAAGGGGTCCACCCCTTTTTTATACAAGTGGACTCGCCCAGTGTGTACTTGTACTGCTGCCGGTGAATACCCGGGAGTGATACAATGAGAGTGCGAGGATGTGAGGTAACCGCTTTGTAGGAGTCACAGTTGCGAGCACGTAGACTCAGATGGAAGTCATACTTCGATACTGAATTTCCCAGACTGTATATTTATTACTATTGCTACTAACCGCATTTCTGGATCTACTAACCGTATTACCAATTGTATTATTACGTCAATACATTTATTTGCTATATTTCATTCCTGCGTTTGTCATTCATTTTGAGACCAGATTTCATCCCGGAATCCACAACAGATAGATAGATAGATAGATACGAGTAGAAATAGATAGATAGATAGATACGAGTAGAAATAGATAGATAGATAGATAGATAGATAGATAGATAGATAGATAGATAGATAGATAGATAGATACGAGTAAAAATAGATAGATAGATAGATACGAGTAAAGATAGATAGATAGATAGATAGATAGATAGATAGATAGATAGATACGAGTAGAAATAGATAGATAGATAGATAGATAGATAGATACGAGTAAAAATAGATAGATAGATAGATACGAGTAAAGATAGATAGATAGATAGATAGATAGATAGATAGATAGATAGATAGATACGAGTAGAAATAGATAGATAGATAGATAGATAGATAGATAGATAGATAGATACGAGTAGAAATAGATAGATAGATAGATAGATAGATAGATAGATAGATAGATAGATATTCCAAAATTATTTCTCTTTACTATAAACGTTGTATGTATGTAGTGGATACAAGATTTTTAGGAGTCATCTTGGTTTTTTAAACAGTATAATTAAAGTCTACCGATCTGGGGCTTTCGAGAGCCTTTAATGAAGAAAATTTACCTTTCAGTATGAATCGAATCTGCATTGCCAGAACTACATTTACTTTAATAAGAACGCTTGATAAACTTAGACTGGTAGACTTCAATTAAATGTAAACTTTATTTTTGGTGAGATCTGGAGAATATTACGGACAACTCACACGAGATCACACGGATTAGAAATTTGAGAAGAGGTTTGCAGAACAGGAAGCAGGCATCTTGCTGTGGTTGATATTCAAAACCCCTCAGGCAAAAGAAAAGTATCAGACTATCTAAAAAAGACGAATTCTAATATTTGGTGACAGCTGCGTGTAACCCTGTTTGGGGCCGGATTTCGTATGTTTTTATACACTTTTTCGTAAGAAAATCGGCTCCAGAATTAAATCATTTATTTCTTCCTAATTGGCCTTAAAAAGCCACGTGGTATTTCTTCTACTACGTCCGCACGCTATATGAGCGGTATCTACCTAAATCATGGTGACTAATACAACTTTCTGATTTGTATTCTATGATTTCATTGGTGTGTTTTAAGATGCAACTATTTTCTTGAGTGTGATTGGTTTATAAATATTGTATTTGATATTTTAGTGAATACGGCACTCTGTATTATCTCAACCCACTATATTCACCTGACCTTGTGCCAAAAGTTATTCGACCGCTGCAAAAAAAAAAGCTTTGATAGGGAAAACCTTTTCGAATGAATACAAAGAGATCATTGAAAACTTTTTCGGCCTCCTCAGAAGGTATTGAAGAGCAGCCCGTTAAGTGGCAACAAGCAATTGAAAATAATGGCGAATATATAAAAGGGTAAAATTTAAGTTTTGAAGAATAATGTCGATAAACAAAAATGAAATTTATTTCTGTCTCAACCCAATACAATTGATGTAAACTGTATTTTTTTGGTGAGATCTGGAGGATATTACGGACAACTCACGCGAGATCACACGGATTGGAAATTTGGAAAGAGGTTTGCAGAATAGGAAGCAGCCATCTTGTTGAGCTTAAATTGAAAAACAACCAGACAAAGGGAAAGTATCCGTTCGACAAAAAGGGGTCTCCTTCCAGACTAGTAGGACTTGAGTCACGATAGAGGTTTTAAGTATAATAGAAGGTGCTCTATCAACTCGGGGATAAGGAGAAATTATCCCCAGTCGAAGGATCAAGTTTGTTTAACGTTACTCAAGGGCTGCCTGATAAGTGGCAACATGTCGTTGCAAATAATGTTGAATACGTAGTCGAATAAAATGTATTTGCACCTTATTTTTCGAAAAAAAAAATTGACAAAGAAAAAAGGAACATATTTATGATTCAGCCAAATAAAATGACGTAAATCCAACAATTTATATGATATAAAATAATTACATTTATGTGTTGAATTATAAACCATTTCATTGCTATATTTTCTTTTTCTTTTCCATTACTTTTTTTTCAGATCCAGATCACGTCATTGTGCATGTGTGTAAGCATTTCGGCCACGGTGGCACTGGCCTGTCTTTTCGCGCCGAAAATCTACATTGTACTGTGTCAGCCACAGAAGAATACGCGAAACGTGACAACCACCTCTATACACAGCTCGACAGGCGGAGCAATCGCCAAGAGTAGTCGCCCCTTTTTCGCTCCGGCGGCCGCGCACAAGTTAGAGCCGCGCATGACCGCGCAGAACGGAAGTGTGGTCGGCTCAGAGGACAACAAACTACCGGAAGTTGCTTTTACTGACAGTATAGATGACACTTCGTGCGACGAAGCAGTCGCAATGGCAAAAACCCCAACTTGACTCTCAGGCTCAGGAAAGTCGGATTTTTTTTTTTTTTTTTGTGGGGAGAGAAAAACAAGAAAGATTCACAGGAGAAATACATGAAAGGGGTTTAAAAGCAAAAACTGCTGTTAAAAAAAATTAGAGAAAGGAAGTAGTAGAAATCTCGTACAACATTTGCTTTCATAGAATTTAAGGATATCTGTTAACATGTGTATACGTACTTGAGCATATATAATTAAAATATATGGTTAAAAGAAATATATATATATATATATATATATATATATATATATATATATATATATATATATATATATATAAGATTTGTGTCGCCCAAAAACAGTCGACAAGTGTATTTCTGAAGGATAAGGCTTTTTAGACAAGGAATCTTTGGAAGTAAAGAATGTAAAAGTATGAAGAGTTAAAACATTAATAGCAACAAATAAAATGAAATATTCAAGCTATCTTACCGAATCGGAGTTTCACGGATATCGTATCCGCTCGTCCACTAGCAGGAAAGATAAGGTGAACATACAATTGTATTTGTTGCTATATATATATATATATATATATATATATATATATATATATATATATATATATATATATATATATTAAAGTTTTAATCATATCTATATATATATATATATATATATATATATATATATATATATATATATATATAACTGATTAAAATATATACTGAATATATATTTTAATCATATATATATATATATATATATGAGTGTCTATTTCAGAAAAAAGATACACGTATATACGTATATCCCTGTGGTGATAAATTTCCAATTTAAGTATATATATATATATATATATATATATACTTATATGGGTGAGCAGGATGTGTACATGTGTGTGTGTGCATGTGTGCGTGCATGTGTGTGTGCATGTGCGTGTGTGCATGCGTGAGTGTAGAAATAGGTATGGGATTCGATAAATGTCTACATTGATAAATAATGTATGTGTAGCTATAATATATAATTAATTGCTGATGATCGCTTAAAGCGAGAAAAAATCAATTCCAATCTATGACTGGTTTTTATGACCATATTGTATGTACCTATATATATATATATATATATATATATATATATATATATATATATATTTATGTGTGTGTGTGTGTGTGTGAATGTCTAAGTACGTGTCTTTGTGTGTCTGTGTGTCCGTGTCTGTGTAAATAAGAGAGAGATAAGAATAGAAACAAGTAAATGTAAAGGCAGGTATAATTAAAATAATTCTCAGTTCATGATTATTCAAAATAGTTTACACTATGTTTTTATATATATATATATATATATATATATATATATATATATATATATATATATATATATATATATATATATATATATATATATATATATATATATATATATATATATATATATATATATATATATATATATATATACATATATATATATATATATACATATATATATACATATATATATATATATATATGTTTGTGTGTATACATGTTTATCCATGTTATATATATATATATATATATATATATATACCTACATAAATGCATTCATATATACGGAGGCATATTAAATATATTTGACCTTATGCGTAGTGTAGAAACATGTAGCCTGTATAAAAATAATGTATCTTCATCTAACTTATATATACGACATTAATTGGATAATGTTGATTATGCAACGTGACTTTATATATATATATATATATATATATATATATATATATATATATATATATATATATATATATATATATATATATATATTCAGGTGCATACAAATATATAATATATGATACATAAATTTAGTAATATATATGTATTATGTACATACATATTATGTTAATAAATCAGTAAATTTACATTTATACATATCATAGGTTGTACATTGCAAAAGAATTTCTTTGAGTCTTTTCCTTTTTATTAGAGGATATTTATTTTTTTAGGTTTCATTAAGTTTTTTTCGAAGCCCACAAATAAGGCATATGAAATACATCCAAATTTTGTTTATTCGAAAAGAAAAATAATCCATTTTAATTGGGCCTTTTGATACAAACGTTTTTTTCTCCT
>CAHIKZ030004545.1:1460000-1487500 GCA_903632075.3 Acanthosepion pharaonis
ATATATATATATATATATATATATATATATATATATATATATATATATATGGTAAAAATCAAGTCTTTTTTCTAATTTCTAACATACCCGAGGAGGCGCTGAAAAGTCCTAAGCCAGATTAAATTTTCAAAATTAGTATTCCAACAGCCAAACAACAGAATTTGATATTTGATTTTGGGAAGTGTGTCGAACAGACATCTTTTTTCAGCATCTCTTCATGGACGCCATTTTGATATTAGTGGTTACAGCGCCACCTGTGTAAAAAAGATTTCTTTCATATCTTTATTTGACATATATATGATTGTATATAACCATGGAAGAATTATGGAATGTATCTTCATCCTGTATTTCGTCTATAGATAAGTCTAAATGACTGTACGATTGAATAATGAGTGTTGTGTGTGTATATATTCAAGTGTGTATATTTACAGTAAATATTTCCTAGCAATTCAAGGAAGTTATGATTAGTCGTATGGTTTTTGTGTGTGCGTGGTTGGTCTTTTCACAAAATGCAGAACAATACATCAAGAAGTGTATTGTTTATTTCACCATAAAATTCTTCTTCCTAAAAAGAAATCAAAATTATTTTTACTTTTGCAGCCATTTAAAATTTACTTAAATGTCGCAATGATTTCATGATCCAATTTAATTGAGAAAAATATATTTTTTCTTGTAATAATTTGTCTGGGAGAATATGATATATATATATTGCTATATATCAGATCAATATTAGGCAAATGAATGACTAAGTGGAAAAATTCTGTGTAAATGTTTTCGTCCTTTGGAGGAACTTCATCAGACTAATGGTTTTCTTGATGGGATTATATATGGGTAAGAAGAAGAAGAGAAGATATAAAAACGCAAACTTCAGTTATAATTATACATCAATAGATATTTGAACACCGAAACTTTAATTTTTGAATTTCATTTTTGTTTTTTTTAAATGTTTCTTGGCATGTGGTGAGTTTGCGGATTTTTTGTTTTAACCATTTTTCTAATTAAGTATCATGCATTATAACAATAAAAGATCTGCCAAGAAAGTTAAAATATTGTAGTAACCTGAACGTAAATTTACAGTGAATGATCTTGCGATCAAAGCACTTTCTATACAATCGTGCAAGTCCATGTGCAAGTTGAATTCATGTATAATACGATCCCTGAATTTTTTGGCATGAATCTTAACACCAACAGAAAAAAAATACGTTATCCTTATTATGTATCCCATATTTTGATAATAGAAAATCTGCCAAGAAAGCTGAAATATTTTAAAGAGTCAAATTTACCTAGGGTGATCGAGCAATCAAAGCACTTTCTATATATTTTCGCTTTAGTAAAATTACTTTAATTAAAGCAGATGTTTTTTTTAAATTTACTTTAGTCTGGTTAAGATCTTGAGGACGAAACGCACTAAACAAAATTATTTCCAATTTTCACTCACTTGCCTAATAATTTGTATATATTAGAATCTAAGTTCATTACCGTCAAACTTATCAGTTTCACTTGATAGAATATTTAGCAGTGGTCTGATAGAGCTTTAGATGGAGTGACTTGATTTTATATTTTGAATATCATCGTCGCTTAAATATAGACGATTAAATCGGCAATTACAAGTAATCCATTTTTTACAAAATAAATTCTTTCTGATCAAAGATTATAGAAATGTGTCGATTAAAACGGCTCAGTAGAGGGAAGACTTTTTTCTATTTCAAGAATGATCTGTATGAACCGTTCAATAGTACCGTGAGATGTTTGAAGACTCAAGATTTTTTTTTTTTATTTAGTAAGTCGCAAGTCAAAATTCCCATATCTTGACTAGGTTTATGAAAATCTCTACCAAGTGATTATTTTTTTTAATCATTTCACCCCAAGTAAGACAACAAAGCCACTAAGATGCAAGGAGTTACTGAATGTGAAAGAATATGAGAAAAAGAAAAGACATTATTAAGGAGCGAAAACAATAAAAAAAAAAAGTAGAAAATAAGAAGACAGAAGATAACGATTGCATTTAAATTTTCGAAAATCCAAGTTGACTGAAAAACAAGAAGCCAGAAGAGAGTTCCACAAGCGAGAGGTGCGAGAGAAGAAACTTTTTGGATAGAACTTACGGTTACATTTAACCATTTCAACTGTAAAATGATGAGACCTCGCCGCCAATCTAGTATTTAAATTCATAGTCTAGTCACTATAGAAAAAGTTCATTAAAACAATTACGATGAAAGTATTTATAGAAAAGGCACATTGAAGCTATATTATGGCGGTAGGAAAGTGAATGAAACCGTAATGCCATTTTTTTTCTGGTTTTAGTGATAATATTTGTGTGAATTACAAGCAGTTTTATTTGTTTATTGAGAATAAAATGAAACCTATTTTTGCGTTATTTCTTTTGAAACTTACAAATTCATTTTAAGTTTGAGTTTTTTGTTTTTTTTTAAATAAATACGTTTATCTATTTAGTTTTCATTTATTCTATAATAGCTAGAATGAACACTCAAGGCAATATATTACAAGAAAATTAAGAACTAAATATGTCTATATAATATTTTAAATGAAGTGTTTTAACACCTTACGGTACTAATACTGTAACAATGCCGTACAGTACTAATGCCGGTTTAAGAATCTAGACTAGAATCGTAAAGTTATTGCGACGATATTCTTGTTATTTTTAAGTGGCGAATGTATAATTTGTCGATATTGACGTCCATATGGTGTCAGTTAATCTCAGTCAGTATAATTTTGAACCTAGGAGCGAGCATCCAGTCCGTGAGGAAGTCGTTTACACGCTGTTTTTTTTTTTATTATTATTTTTCTATTTTTTGTACAGTCAGTCTTATATTAAAAAAAATAATTCTTGATCATTTTACTACATGCTCTGCGTGGTATGGATCTTGCAGTAAAACCTTTTACTGGCCAAGGCAACCTGGTTGGCTCAGATTTACACATTAAAAAAAAAAACATGCGTACGTGTCCTGTACACGATAGCTCAAAGATTAGAGCGCTGATTTAAAGATTTGATTGCTGGTATAAACGGGGTTTACAATTTGTTAAAACCTAGACCACTCCGCATCGGTATCAAAACAAACATCAGCTAAAATGTACAAGCTATCAAAATGAAACGCCTTTTCTCCCTGTAGTAATTCTCGTGTTTGTAATTTCCTCAACCCCTAAAATAGTTTGTAAATTATATGCTCGTGATTCCGGTATTATCCGATTAAGAAAAAAAAAATCACGAATTTGTTTTAAACCAAAACTGTCCATAAAAATAAAGAAAATATATATTCGAACTGAAAGTGTATAAAAAAAAAATGTATCTGAGTTTTCAGCCACAACTAAACCAACGCAATGATTCCACGACAAGTATCCCGATCGTTGTTGTTTTGGTCACTAATTTTCGATCGGTGTACTCTCCGGCTTTTACTTTCGGTGAATGTTCAGGAACACAGAACACATTTATTAATGTTTATTTTTGCTTGTTTGTTTGTTTACTTACTGTTTATATAACTCTTGATATCATATGGAGGACTTAATAAACGAAGCCGTCACAACTTTCATCCACTCTAATAACTGTAACAACGCAAAGGTTTCCAATGTTTCCGTACAGAAGAAAATATAACAATAATAGCGACTATATTTCATTTACGACAGCATTTGAACGCGATATACAATTCGACTATACAGCAACATCATCACAATTCCACGCTAGCATTCGCCATTTCCTGCACCGACAAACTAAAAAATTCCTTTTGTAGGAAAATGGTAATAATTCAGCACAATATTTTTTATAATATTTAATATAGTAAATTTTGGCAATAAATCTGTATGTTGTGCTTTGAAAATCAAAGAAAAAAGAGAAAACGTTTTCAGTTGTCAGAAATTAAGGCAATAATCTTTTTAATACTATGTCCCTTCAGGGCGTAGATGACCATGGCTCTTCATAGATTCATTATCTTTTTAAACATTTGTGAATTGTCATGAGTTCTTCAGGAGATAGTAGAGTGGTTTCCTGTTGCCTTCTCCAGAATTCAGATTAATCCTTTACCGTGACTGGCTGCCACGCAAACCTAAAAAGCACAGTCTATCTGCTATTTAATCCATAGCTGATGGACTGGAGAAGAACTGGATTCGGGCCTGTTTCATCAGTGTCAAAGTGAACGCAAGAAACGAGAACGAAATTTGAACCCGACACGCCAATTCCACTTTTCGTGCTGGATGTAATAGACATAACAATTTATTTTACAATATGACAAATAATTTTACTATTCCAGTGCACTGAAAATCAAAAAGAGATGGGTTGTCCGTTGTTAGTGAGTAAATATAGCTGGGATACATGTGACATAAATGCATTTCAAATAATTATACTAACAAAATAATTTTATATAACAAAAATATTTCTACTGAAGCTATATTGGACTGGCAGTAATCAAAAAGTAATGAAAAAGTTACTGTTTAAGGCATAATTCCTTTATTAAGACTTTCGAATACCCAGGCCGGGAGATGTCAATTATACTGTTTAAATAACAGTGATCTCTACGCAAACATGGGTATTCATTGAAATATAACGTTGTATACAATAAGAAACAATGTTACATTATGAATAAGATTCATTCATTATTTAGAAATTATTTTGTGGATGTTTCGTATCAGTCAATAAAATTTGCAGATATTGGCTTCGAAAGGTCTGAAGAAGAGATATACATTTCTTATAAAGAGTAACTGAACTGTTGCTTTATACTTTTCTTAGCTAAAGCATTTAAAGGTAACCCCCTAACCTACATTCAAACAAAGACACAGGGTCACATTGCCTGAAAGTAACAAATGATGTCAACGTCTGCTGCTTCCATTAATACTAGTAGTCGGAGAAAGCAGAATTGGAGAGAAATAGAAAGACAAATCATGTAAAACTGAAAACAAGGAAATAAGACCTAACCATTTAGTATGAGCTACATAGAAAAACACTTTATAGAAAATAAGAAAGTAAGTACAACTGTAGTTGGTATATCAAATGTCCGTATCCAAAATTTTTTTTTTTTTTTCAAGACAATGAAAGGCTTTTGAAGGCTGCATTTTGGGAGACATCTTTTTTCTACCGCGACGAACCAATGAAAAAAGAGACTGAGCCCCGTGGTCAATGTCCCAAAAGAAGTAAAAAGAGAAAGAAAGATTCTAGATGCTCCGTTATAATAAGCTCCCGCGTGCGACTCTAGATGGCTCCACGGTTGCCTACGTAATGTCTGTTTGGGGCCACAGAAATAAGAGTGACATGCTAAAATCCACACTTTGCTTGGCTGTGAAGTCATTCGTAGCCTAGTGGTTTCAAGAATGCTTGGATCGAAAGTTGTGTAAGAGGGATACAGGTTCGAAACCTCCCGAAAGGTACAATTCTTTTGTTAAGACTCTGGAATGCCGTTAAAAGTCAGTCAGTCACACCGTTTAAAAAAAGTACATTAAAAAAAAAGGTCTAATTAAACACGTGCAGCTTCTAAAGTAACGTTTCCAGCAATAAAAAATAATTTCGGATTGTAGATAAAAAACCATTAATTCTCTAGAAATTATTTCGATTACTTGCGATCCTAGTTAAATGGGATAATTCCCAGATTCGTCCAGCACTTTGAATTTTAAAATGTGTTTGAAATATTACAGACAGAAAATACAAGCACATTAATTCCTCATTTTTTTTTTTTTTTTTTTTAGTGTATCTTTGAATATACGGTTGAATTTCATACATCGGATAGACGAATTATACGTATTTGTGGGGAGATGAAAATTAACGGAAAAATACTCCTGTCTATTTAGAAACCTCCCCGAAATCGTTAAAAAATCAACATACCGTGATGAAAACACATGCTCCAAACATAATGAAAACATAGTTTTATCGTCAAAATCGTTACGTTATTATAAAGAGGAAGAATCAACGTATTTTTAAATACTTGAGTAAATTTCTTACTCCTATTTAAAACATTCGAAATTTTAAATAAAAAAAACATGTTTCTCTGGAGTAAGCAGCTGTACAAACTTTTAGTATAATCAATTTTAGCCTCATTTTGCGGCAATAGGCACATTAATATGGAAATTCTTACAAAAATATAATTGTCAGATTTTAATAAAATTTTCAAGATTTATTCACACATGAATTAAATTATTTTTGAATTTTTTTTATTAAAAGTCTTCATAAAATTATTTTTACATGTATTTCACCCTCTTAATTTTATGAAAACCTGAGAAATTCAACTTGATAATTTTTAATTAAAAGCAGAATTTTTGAAGAATTTAACTCACCGAAATTTTTTTTTTTTTTTTCAAAATTGGACCCCGTCTCAGCGAAAATCTGTTCTGAATCGAAAAAATAAAAAACGCAATAAAACTAAGACTGTATTTAATTAAAGAAGCTTTTAACTACTTTTATGAATAAAGACAGTATTGTCGGAAGAAAAAAATTCGATGAAAAATGAATTTTTTACAATTTTAAATTGAACAATTTATAAAGTTTTAAATCTTTCAAAATTCAGTTTCAATGTGATAATTTTTAGGAAACATTGTTATTAAGTAAAACTATATTTACTAATCATATATTGTAAAGCTTATTACATTCTGATGAACTCGAATATTTTTTAGAGAATTTCGATTTGTTTTTGCATGTTTGATTACGTGCATAATTTCTAAGTATGGATATTCAAACCGATAATTCTACCATTAAAAGGCCACGTGTTTTAAGAGTTGTCCCCGCCTTACTGGGGAAAAAACATATAAACTTTATCGTCTGTTACACCATACTGAAAAAAAATCGATTCCGATCAGTATAATTTCTGTTTAAAATATAACATCATTTTGTATTTTGTTGACTGGAAATAGTAATTTTTAAATCTTTTAGCTTTTTTTTTTCATTTTTAAAAATTCATTTTAATCCTTACGCATATCGAATTCATGGCGGTACCTATGTTTATTTATCGAATAATTTAAATATTAAAATTAAAACACCGAAGAAATTCTTTTACAAGCACTTGAAAAAAAACCCGGATGCAATATACATCATAGGAAGTCAAAGAAAACGCATTGCTCGAAACTTTGTGATCACAACAACAAGGATGAGGATACTCGTCGGAATAATTATTGTAATAACGGCAATGCTCTTTACTTGAACTTCAGACATAACAATTAGAATCAAATTCCCACCTATTGATAAAAAAAGATGAACTGAGCTTGATAAAGCTCGTCTCACGGTCAAGTAGCTGCCGTTGTTGTTCCATGAGAAAAGGAAATAATTATATTTACAGTGTATCTGACATAACCTTGTGAAAATGAATTAATAATTGTAAAGAAATTAACTTGTGCTCGCGGTCGCCGTGGGTTGAAGCGCTACTAAAATGTTATTTGTGTTGAAGACGGGGTGGACTCTGAAAACAATAGTATAACCGTGGAGGTGGGGATCGAACTTCGATCTATTCGATTGTGTCTGCGAATTCAATTTGATTTATGTATAGAAAGATTTGTGAAAGTGAAAAATAAAAATAAATATCAAATCGTAACGATGAAATTATATTAAAAAGAAAAAGCAAAAAATAAAAAAATAAAAATAAAACACTGGAAAAAATAATTTATATCTCGTGTTTCTCTTCTTTATCTTCTGAAATAAATTTTTACCAACCCGTGAATAATTTTTTTTTTTTTTTTGGGGCTTGGACAAACGTTTCAAAAGTCGAGGAGTGGTTTCGAGTCTCGCCGATTATTTTCTCATTTCCTTTTTCATTTTCCTATTTTTTTATGATTATTATTTCGTTGTTTTTCTTTTGTTAAATATCGATTTTTTGTGCTTGCTTGATTCCTTACAAAATAATTATGACCATAATAAAGATTAATTAAGATACCATGATTCTTATTTTCTTCTTAATTATTGGGTGGGAACAAAAAAAGTTCGTAGCTTTTCTCAATAGGTGCCAACTGAATTTCATTTCTTTGCGGAAAGAAACCAAAAAACGGAAAAAACAACGTTATACAAACAGCAGAAATCAAGATCTGAATCGTTTATAGACATCTTGCCATACACAAAGGTTCATAAATGATTCACAAGCTCCGTGGAATCGACTCATATTTGTTCAGAAATGTTTAATGTATCAAAAAATACAACCGTTTTCTTAGATCAATAATTAAAATGGCTTCAAGTGTGGATCTTAAAGAGGACTGTCTACGTCGGTTTGTTTTGTTTTACGGCATATCAACACCTCAATGGATTATTTAATGCCGACAAAATTTTTATTACTGGTAATATGTTTTTCTTCAAAAATCTATTTCTGGAAATATTTTTCCTTGAAGAAATCTATAGCTGGTAATATTTTTTTTCAAAGAATGTATAGCTCTATCTATTGCTAGTACCATTTTTAAAAAAAAAAAAAACTATTGCCGATAAATGATTTCTCCTTCAAAAATTATTGCTGGTAATATTTTTTTTTTATTATAAAGTATTTCTTGTATTAAAACCTATTTTTACCTCAGTATTAGGGTTAACTATTTGCCCATAGCCGGGACCCTAACAGGTGCTACCATCCCGGGTCAGGATGGACCCGGGAACGCCAGCAATTAAGAAGTGGTTCCATGCTCCTGAAAACCTCAAGATCACAGGCCTTGCTGCTGGACGCAGTTTATCGTTTTACCCAGGACGCGGATGTAGTTTATCGTCCTACCAGGACCTGTCTTCGTCGGATCTCGTAGACTGATGCTACAGAATCACAAAGAAAGAATTTTATCAAAATCCATGGAAAGTGCTCAGACGAACTGCATTCCTTGGTTGCGCCAGTTTTAACCTTAAATGCTTTGACCCGCCATGCCACTGATATTTTAGCAAATCACCATAATTCATTTTAGAATACCATTGGCGAGAAGTAAGTTCCACTCGAGCAGCTTCTTTCCGACTGTCAAGAGGATATCCCCCCCCCCGATCACTACAATCTTAACCTGTTCTAGTCTAGGATTAACCGTTATCTTACCCTCCGATCGGCATAAACTTTTAGATGTTGTTGGGTTCTTGATCTAAGAAGAGTTGATCTGTGGTGACCCCAATACTTACTGTGTTCTCCCTAAGATATACCAAAGGAAGTTTTGCATTTTGTATCACTTTAAGACATCAAAGAACGTAATAGCCACAAGAGTTGAACTAGAAGGTATCGTCAAAGCCTCCACGTGCAGAATCGATATCCACTTTTAGCTCAGCTGCTCGCTTAAACATAGGTAGCCATTACCTCGAGGTGGTGTAATAGCAAGCTTGTCTCGCTAGACCAATTACGACTGAGTAGTGATTTCGATCCTCAATGGGTACCCCATATTTTCGACCTTGTGTCACATCTGAGCTACGCTTGGAAAATCACTATATAAGGGCACCTCGAGGTGGTGTAATGGTTAGCAAGCTTGTCTCTCTAGAACAATTACGACTGAGTAGTGAGTTCGATCCTCACTGGGTGCCCCATATTTTCGGCCTATTACCACATCTGAGCTAGGCTTGGGAAATCACTACACATAGGTAGCTATATTTTCCCCATATATATCCTAATATCTCTGGAGTTATTATTTTTACATAAAAACTTCATAAATAAATAGTCAATAAGTTTAATAATTTTTTATAAATTTGTTCAAATATTTTATAATATTGACAGCGGTATATTGATTTTTTTTTTTTTAAAATACCATAAAATTCATATTAAATAAATATTAATGAAATTGAACATAGAATTGGCAGCGCAAGGAGACTTTTTGTCTTACATCGCAAGCTGCTACGAAAGCAAATCATTAACGTAAGAACTCAATTGATTTTCTTAAATAGCCTCATCAGATGTAGACTCTCTTATGAATGTTACGCATAGCGTCAAAGTTGTTCAGAAATGTTTAAAAGATCAGCGAAATACAACAGTTTTCTCAGATCAATAACTAAAAGTGGCTTCAGATGAGGATCTTGAAAAGAGCTGTCTTCATCGGATATCGTACACTGGCGCTACAGAATCACAAAGAAAGAACTTTATCAAAATCCATGTAAAATGCTCCGATGAACAGCATTCGTTAGTTTCGACTGTTCTAACCTTCACGGCTAGGACCGACCATGACAGGAACATTGTATCAAACCACCATAATTCATTTTAGAATACCATTGGCGAGAAGTAAGTTCCACTCGAGCAGCTTCTTCCAGCGAAACACTCCTTGTGAAACCAAGAGGATGTTTTCCCGATCACTACAATTTTAACCTGTTCAAGTCTAGGGTCAACCGTTATTTTCCTTCCTATGCGTACAAACTACCGTTTAATGTAACCCTCTACCTCGAGTCCCGGGTCTAGTACAGGCTGAAACTTACTGTGAAAAAAAAAGGGGGGGGGTCAGAAGTAGAAATTTGAATCTGGAAACCTGACAACGTGCCGGCAAACTTGCAATCGTTTATGATGACCAAATCGAAACGCTGATCAAAGAGTAATCCAAGTTACACGACACGGGACATCACTGATATATCCAACATACATGTGGATTGTAAAGCATTTGAACATACGTGGATAGGTGAATGCTTGGGTGCCCTTAACGGAAACAACGAAACATTAAAAAAAAAAAAGAACGGTTACAGGCGATGAAAAATAGACTGATTATAACAATGTCAAAAGAAAAGAGGTTCGAGAAAAACAAAAGGAGACACCGTTAACCACTCTAAAACCCGGTCCTCATGAGAAAAAGGCGATACCGTGTATCTAGTGGGATTGCATGAGCACTGTGCATTAAGAGATCCTTCCACAAAATCAGAATTAAAGGCAATAATCGAAGAAAAATGCCTTGAATTGATCAAACAGAAGAGCGTCGTCTTTCATCAGTACAGGGCTAGACCTTCCATAATTTTGCAAATACAGAAATTCGAACAGCCTGGCTGAGATTCCCTACCACACGCCGTACTCTTCTACTCCTTTGAATTATAACTTATAATGATCCTTACCAAACTATCTTAGTGGTAAGTTTTTTTTAATTCTCTGGAAGCCTGTCCAAACCATTTAGATGTTTATCACCCAGAAAAAATGTTAAGATTTAGAAGGATAGAATCAAGTTGCTGTTTCAAGGATGACAAAAGACACTAAAACAAAATGGCACGTATGTAGTTGATTAAATCTGCGTATAAATATCTAAATAATGTCTTTAAAATTTACTTAAAAATGCTACGAACTTTTGTTCTGACCCAACATTATTTTTGCCTTCATCATTCTAACCCGAATTTCTTCAAAATTACAAAACCAGCTGCTTTTGTTACGATTCAACATTTTGTGGTCACTTGAAAATATTCCTTCAGTCTCTCCGATGAAAACATTTGTCAGGCATTCCACAAGAACACGTGAGTGGAATAATAAATGTGATCTTCAAGTTATTTTGGAACAAAAGATGCAAACGAATGAGGTACGACGTAATCAGCTAAAAAAAAAAGATGAAAATGGATGAGGTACCACGTAATCAGGTAAAAAACATGGAAATGAATGAGGTACGACTTAATCAGATAAAAAAGATGCAAATGGGTGAGGTACGACGTAATCAGGTAAAAAAGATGCAAACGGGTGAGATATCACGTAATCGAATAAAAAAGATGCAAACGGATGAGGTACGACCTAATCAAATAAAAGAAGATGCAAACGGATGAGGTACGACCTAATCAAATAAAAAAAGATTCAAACGGATGAGGTACGACCTAATCAAATAAAAAAAGTTGCAAATGGATGAGGTACCACGTAATCAGGTAAAAAACATGGAAATGAATGAGGTACGACTTAATCAGACAAAAAAACATGCAAATGGGTGAGGTACCACGTAATCAGATAAAAAACATGGAAATGAATGAGGTATGAACTAATCAGATAAAAAAGATGCAAACGACGTAATCTAATAAAAAAAGATGCAAATGAATGAGATACGACCTAATCAGATAAAAAAAAGATGCAAATGGAGGAGGTACCACATAATTAGATAAAAAATGTAATTCTGTGGCCATTGCATGTAGAGAAATCGACGCGAGATGTAAGTATGGTTTTTGCAATTAACACATTTTAATGCAACCAGTAATTTAATCCTCATATTCTTTTCTCCTTTTGATATAATTCCGAGAACCCAAATAACAAGGCATGATACAGTTGTCTTGAGATACTAAATTTTAATTATTATTATTATTTGAATTCTGTTCTATATTGATTTGCTTCTGAGTCCCAACCAAAAACCTTAAGTCATAAAGGATAGCATGACATTCTCCACTGAACATTTGACAAAAAAATGAAACTATACACTTTACATAAATAAAACGTTTCGTAGACTGTCAACTGTGCTTGTGAAAACAATTTGTATTTCCTTAAAACATGGACAACCAGGAATTCTTTCAATGAGTCGATTAGAAACTTTTCCAATCAAACGCAGTGCCCTCGACACATCTGTAATTATCAATGTCTTCATGTGCCATATTCTTGATATTTCCATGTCAATATCCTTCCATTTTTATTTTTTATATTTTTTTAAATTTTTTTGAGATCTTCAAAGCTACATTAGTTTGCATGAACTGCCATGACACTAAAAGAACACGTTCTGTTTTTATGGTTTTAATTGTAATATCTTAGCAGTTCACTTTGATTTTTAAGGATGTGTGTACTGTAAAATCCCTGTGTCTTTAACCGGGCCTGTGTGATTTTTGGGGCTTTAATTAAATTAATTATAGTTGTTTGAAAGTCAAATATTTTTAGACACAAAGAATTGCAGTTGGAATTTCTTCAGTATAAATCATTTTCTAGTTGCCCTGTTCACAAGAAATACTTAAATTATTCAACAAAATCGAACTAAACTTAACCATCAAAAGTCCACCAAATCCGTTTAGCTACAAGTTTCAGCATTTTGTACCTTTCCTTATTTAAAAAGAAAAAATAGATAATAATTTGTTTTGTGGGTGCTACTTTTTATTGCACAGAATGTAACATAAATACTTCATTACAAATTCTAATATATATATATATGTATGTATATATATATATATGTGTGTGTGAGTGCGTGTGTTGTTACAAATTCATGACGGTCGTCTTCGAGTATAGAATCCAGAGGTTGGCAGTGAATATTTCGGAGACAGTAGGAAAGCGTAGTTCAGGTTAGCAGTGGATATCGCAGCAAGCTAGCAGAGCGTAGTTCTTCCGTCTGTCCTGTTCGCCTGACAAGTTGGCTCTGGTCATTCGGGTAGGGTAAACAAGGATGGCCGCCTTTATACACGACGGATACAATGTTCTGCGGCTTCTGAATGGTCAACCTTCTATTGGTAGACTATAAAGGGAATTAAGTCATTTTGACTAACTTACTAGTTACATATATATATAAACAAAAAACTGTAACATGTGTGTGTGTGTGTGTGTGTGTGTGTGTGTGTGTGTGTGTGTGTGTGTGTGTGTGTGTGTGTGTGTGTGTGTGTGTAAAAATATATAGAAAATAGGAAAGAACTCGTTAGGTAAATAATCCAAAGTTGTTTAGTATTTTTTGTTATTATTTTTAAAAAAATAGTGCTTGATACAAAAGTAGAGCATAAATATAATTATTTATTTAAAAATATGATTCCAACGCTACATAAGAGTTCTCATGTTTCAAAACAAGAGCCGAAAACTTCAATATAATTATTTGAATTAAAAAGAATTAAAGTACCAAGCTCTGTTCCATCTTCAAGCGAAACAGAGCTTGGTACTTTTATTCAACTTAATTCAAATAATTATATTGAAGTTTTCGGCTCGTGTTTTGAAACATGAGAACTCTTATGTAGAGTTGGAATCATATTTTTAAATAAATAATTATATATATATATATATATATATATATATAGAGAGAGAGAGAGAGAGAGAGAGACCAGGAGCTTTATATTTGATTAACACAATATCCGTTATACACATGTGACATTGTCACGATATTCCATGTGCTTGTACAACCAACTTCTTTCTACGACTGGTAACCTCACGATTAAAAGTCAAACAGGGACTAAAGCTAATAAGTCCAAGAGATTCAGGTTGCTGTCAAGCTTTTCCGTCAGGGACGAATGAGGATATCCTGTTTCCAAAGTTGTTTCATGAATACGAAGCTAAGACAATATTAAGTAAATCGATATTCAGTCCGGTAATGGGAAAATCATTCGCTCAGTCCTACGAGGAAATTATCAGATTTCGCATAGACAGGGGGAAAAAAAAATCCTGGCAAAACAGACACGGGGGGTACAATCGATCATGTTTGTGGAATGAGCAATACCGAACGAAAAATTTCCTTGTGGTAAATTCTCTGAAGTTAATTACGCTTTGAGACTTATCGATTTTGATTTTTGTGAGCTAAACATTTGAAGGATCTTCTTTTGAATGGCCTGCACGCTTCGCACCCACTAATTTTGATTCACCGAACACACGCACACACACTGAAGTGAACACTCAGAGGCCTCTGAGTGTTGACATCAATGTTCACTTTTATATTTACATACGCTCTATCTCTGATATTGAACACTGTATCCCATAAATATAGCACACCTTAAAACTATATTTCTTTTTATATATATATATATATATATATATATATATATATATATATATATAT
Source organism: Acanthosepion pharaonis (assembly GCA_903632075.3). Taxonomy (NCBI): domain Eukaryota; kingdom Metazoa; phylum Mollusca; class Cephalopoda; order Sepiida; family Sepiidae; genus Acanthosepion; species Acanthosepion pharaonis. The sequence goes on from CAHIKZ030004545.1 coordinate 1,474,587, forward strand.
ATATATATATATACTGCGTGCCAAATTATTATCGAGATAACTTTTTTCTAATATTTCAAAAACCGTCTAATCAATTCACACAAAATCTTCACACAATGTTGGCAACACTGACCTGCGCAATAAAATTTTCTTACTGATTTTCTTACTGATTTACAGTTTAAACAAACTGGCGCCATATTTGTTATCAGCACGGTGATTTGAGTGTGCCAAATTATTAGAAAGGTTTAGTAAAATTCCCAGAATTGATCAAACAAAACGTTTATTAATGTTGCACGTGAATGTTTATGATCAAAAGAAGCTAATAAATAAGATAATCAAACAAATAATAACAGATACAAACAAAGGCACAGTTTTAAGCAAATTAATAGGAAATGTGCTTTCCCTCTTTTGTAATTACTTGAAGAAGTCGACGATCCATAGAATTTATTAATTGTAGGATGTCATCTGCTGTAATGCCGCGAGATATGTCAAGAATTGCTTCCCACAACTCAGCGTTGCTCCTGAATTGTCGTCCGTTGGCGTACAGTCTTCGCTTCATGATGCTCCTAAGGTTTTCGATTGGATTCAAATCCGGAGAATTTGCTGGCCACTTCATTTTTCGAGGTCTTTCGAAGTCTAACTGTTTCAAATATTCAGAAGTCTTGTGAGCACCGTGTGAGGGAGCATTATCTTGCATAAAAAACAATGGCCCTTCTGAAGGAAACTCTTTGCCTTTTCATCCACGGTTCAAGATGCTCCTTCATAAACGCTATGTATGCATCAGCAGTCATTTTGACGCCATCTGGTACTCTCCATGGGCCGACTAATGTTTTTCCAATAATACCACCCCAGATCATTATGCCTCCACCGCCTTGGCGTCTCAAACGCTGATGGCGATTCTGTCCGTTCATTAACCAGCCTTTGCACCATCTATCTGGCCCATCAAGTGTTGCTCGAGTTTCGTCTGTGAACAAAACCTTAGAGAAGTCAATATTCATATTGTCATCAGCCCATTTCAATCGATTTTGAATGTGATTTCTCGTCAACAGAGGCTTCGATACAGGTTTGACTGTTGTTGCTATTTCCCTCAGATACCGAGTACTTTTAGACACAGTAGGTCTCCCAATGCGACTGAAAAGCTCTTGACTGGTAAGTCCAGGGTTCTTCGTGGTCTCTCGTTTAAGTCGTGACATAAGACGACCTGAAATAACCATCGGCTTGCCTTTATCTACCCTTTTGCGTACTTATGTAGGGTCGGTGGTGATCTTTTTCACTGTTTGATGCCACCTCTCTATCATTTTAGAAATTTCTAGGGTAGATTTACCTTTTGAGAGTTCTGAGGTGATAGTTTTCTTTTCAGCATCACTTAAACTGCTTTTACGGCCCATCTTTTCAATAAATTCTTACGCTTTTCTAATAATTTGGCACCGTGCTGAAAACAAATATGGCGCGAGTTTGTTTACATTACGCAGATGAGTAAGAAAATTTCAGTGATTGCGCAGGTCAGTGTTGCCAACATTGTGTGAAAATTTTGTGTGAATTGATTAGACGTGTGTGTATATATATATATATATATATATATATATATATATATATATATATATATATAATATAAAAGGCTCAAACACTAATATTCCATGGTTATAATTTATTACATTGGAATTGTAATCACAATCAAATCATTAGACCTACAAATTCAAAAAGAAATAGGAAAATATAACTCCAGGTAAAAAAAAAAAAAAATTTTAGTGAGAGTGCATGTATGGGAGTGGGAAGCAAGTGTGAGAGGGAATATATGAAAGCTCTAGACCCTAGTGTCTAGAGAGAGGTGTAACAGAAGAAACATGGATTCTCTCCTCTGGGAATATATATATATATATATATATATATATATATATATATATATATATATATATATATATATATATATATATATATATATATATATCTGCTCGTTGGCATCTGTCCGTGTGGAGAGACGATGAAGTAGCTACGAGCCTTGGCGGGATGTATGGTGAACTAGGGCTGCCCACAGACGTCTAGTCCCCACCGCTCGGCCTCGCTAGCAGAGTGCAAAAGGAGAGGATATACCAATTCAGTTTGGTACCAGCGTGTCCGCGGGAGTTGCCGGAAGGCAGCACAAAGTGCCGTCCATCCGCCTTAGGGGATCCACTCCGGGTTTGAATTTAGAGTTATCATTCTCCTAGACCAGTTGCCATCCAAGGCTATAGAACCCAGTCTGTACTGCTATTTACCCATAGCTGAAGGGAGAAGAGGATTCACCCCTTTCACAAGGGTATTAGCACGTAAGTGAATGTAATGGATTCGACTGGAATATATATATATATATATATATATATATATATATATATATATATATATATATATATAAAACAAGTTTCTGGCGCCGCACCGAGATACAATAATTTTTAAGACACGAATCATAGTTTATTTCTAAAATATGACACAATAGTGTCACACCAAATTAAATAATAACTTTAGCTACCTTTCGACCGACTCTTCTTCAGAAATTGATATCGTCAGTCTAAAACTAAATTGCCGAAAACAAAATTTTTTCCAACAACCAAATTTTAAAATAGCACAAAAGGGGGAGGGAAAAGGAAAATAAATTAATTATTTTCACTCAATTTGGCCTAGAATTGGCAACGGATTCACCAAAAGGTCTGTGTTTCCGCTTTTATTCTCTCTTCTTACACTGCCTCCAAGATGTTATGGTCATGTCCCATCCGTGCCCTGTGCAAAACAGAGAAGAAATCCTCAGAGTAGCCAGTCCTACAAGCGACTGAATTCGCTAAGTGTTCACCGATAGCGGACAATAGCCTGTGAGCGCCGTGGATGCTACAGGCACATGTCTACGTATTTGACCAGAAACATGCTGGGCAATTCTAACCTCCAACCGCTGGATAGTCTTATCCACATAGACAGCCCCAGACTGGCATTTATATTGACAAACGAATAAACTCAACTGATGGGTAGGCAAGACATCCTTACGCACAGAAGAGGGAAAAGTCTTTATGGTAGAAAAAAATATTCCGGACTCCTGCTGAATTAAAACATCGCAAAACCGAAGAAGATACTTTATCGGCCTATGGAGTAATGGATAGCGACTCGGATTGAGGAATCGGAGAGCCGAGTTCGAATTCCAGTCGAATCCATTACATTCATTTACGGGTCAATACCTTTAAGAAAGGTATGAATCCTCGTCTTCTCCCCACACCAGATATGAATAAATAGCAGGACAGACCGGGTTCTATAGCCTTGGATGGCAATGTTGCAGTTTTTTGTGTATATTATTTACTAGTGAGCTAGCCCAAATGATTTGACTCACTTTATAATCCACCAATAGAAGGTTAACCAATCAGAAGACGTAGAATATTCAATCCATCGTGTATAAAGGCGGCCATTTTGTTTACTCTATCCGAATGTCCAGTCCAGCTTGTCAGGCGAAGAGAAACAGAAGGAAGAACTACGCTCTGCTACTTTTACCAAAATATCCACTGCTAACCTGAACAACGCTTTCCTACTGTCTTCGAAATTAACCTCTGGATTCTATATTCAAAGACAACCGTCATCATGAACAAAAGGCAACTGGTCTACCGCAGAAAGAAATGGCAGCCTAAGATATATGATCGCTTAAGCGTCTATCACGCATGGAACATAAGTGCCTGTTTTCCTGTCTACTTGGACCAATCTCATATATACAGGACACTTAGATCGACCAAACACTTTAACTCCATTAAACTTAGCAATTTTACGTTCAATGGTAGTTGTAATCGCACATTCAGGCTAATCATTCCCCAGAAACTGTTATTGTGTTTTTTGTCAGCAATACGTCTTTTATAGGTTTCGTTGAAAACAACAACTACTCTCCTTGTAGGCTGACGGTTCACGCAATGTAATAATTATGTATTCAGCAGCAATCCCCCATTTATACTAGTTTTATTAAAACAGACAACTTTCCATATAGATAGATAGATAGATAGATAGATAGATAGATAGATAAACCTAGTGAGCCAGACAAACCTACCCAGGTTTCACCTAAGCGGATCCCTGACGATCCGCTTAGGTGAAACCTGGGTACGTTTGTCTGGCTCACTAGGTGTAGCTAGGTCTGCTCTACGGTTGTATTGAGCTCTTTTGTTAGTTAGTTGTTTACTCGTGTCGGGGTTTTTTCTTTGGCCTTCAAAGCTATGTCTGAGCGATTTTTTTCGACAGACTTTCATGTTTCTAGCTCTTTCTTTTTTTAAAACCTTTTTCTTTCCTTCGAGATTGATTTGATTATTGGCAAATCAAAAATTGAAGGTTTTTTCGAAACGAGTATAGTTACCTATATATATATATATATATATATATATATATATATATATATATAATAGTAGTAGGTAGGCTTTCCTACCGCCCGGTCAACCTCCTCCCCTTCTCTTGGACATGAGTAAAGGCTTACGCCTTGTTTCTTGTTTAGGAAGGGGTTTCCGGTAATCTCTCTCTCTCTCTCTCTCTCTCTCACTGGCCTCTGTATCTCCAGTTGCCTTGATCTATCCACTACTCTTCTCCTCATCCTTCCTTCTATCACTCCTATCTGACCTTGCTCCAAATTTTCTGTAACCCCTTGCGTCCTAGTGGCTTTCCGCCTTGCTTGGGGTGAAACGCTTAAAATAAAAATATATATATATATATATATATATATATATATATATATATATATATATATATATAATATCAATTTGTAATTGGTAAGGATTATTTCAAAGAGGACTTTAATCCAATAAGAGCTCAATGTAAGTCGACATAAGAACAAATTTCAAAATCCCTAAAACATGGACTTTCGTGAGATATACACTTGAAATGTTGATTCTTATTTTATACGGGTAGAAACATATATGTATACGTGTATTCATATGCACGTATGTGTATATGTAGTTATATTGCTAGTCACACATTTTTATATATAGGTCTGCAGATATATTCAATTATTTATGTGATTGTCTTCAGGTAAAACGTAAGCCTTCTCTTCATCGTTGTTGTTGTAGATATGCAACCCCTGAAGATGGTTTCAGATGAGATTGAAAGTACTTAGGAAAGTATAAATTATTTGAAAGAAAATTTTGGAATTTTTTTTAGTCAAATTTCTGCGGCCGCCAAGAATTTCATTCTTGGACATGAAAGGAGTAAAACCAAACATAATATAACCAAACATATATATATATATATATCTGCTAACTCACTCATGTCTTCTCCCCCCCCTTGCTTCCTCACTTCGTTAATTTACATATGTTTAATACGGCCCATCAAAAATGTGTAAATTTTCTTTTCATTTTTTGTTTGGAAGTAAAGTCTAATGATCCGCAGTCCTTTTAAAAGGGCTGTGGTGAAATAATTTATTACATGGAACCTTAAAGTGGTCTGTTTTTATTTAAATTATTTGCTCTGGATTTACATTGAGCTCTCTGGATTATATCCTCCTTAGGTTTACCCATACGGATTACATAGTTTCTCTTAAACTAACTATATATATATATATATATATATATGTTTGGTTATATATTAATCATCTCCTATTAAGGTATTGAATCTATTTAACTCAACTAGTGCGTACCGTTCAATGAGCTAAAAAGAACGTACCTAAAATTTAAAATCTGACAACTTTAAAAGTAACATTATCCAGCAACGTAGGCAAAAAGAGCTAAAACTTTAAAGAATTTTTATACAGTTAATATCATTATTATTATTATTATTATTATTAGCAGTAGAGCCCGGCGTTGCCCGGGGATGTAACAGTAAGAGATAGATCAAGTGTCGACCATCATAAAGACTGAAAAATAAAATTGACAAAGATTATTGTTTAAGGTTGACGGACACGCATGTCTTAATTAGATTTTTTTTTTTTTTATTTTTGCGAATTGGTCAAACCCAAACTCAAACAAAAACATTGTTTTCAATCGTTATGAGTCTACCGATTGAATAGAATTTTATTATAAACAATTGTCTTGTAAATGGAATTTTTAAAGCATTCTGAATGTAAAAATAAAGAAAAAAAGTGTGCAAGACAATAAGAAACACTACCTGCCAAAAAAAAAAGTGAAGTTTTCTTGAAATCGGGTGAAAAATGTAGGAAATCCTATCCCATATCCACACGCTTATAGTGTGTTCCCTATTAAATTGGACCGTGAATTTGGGAACATTAGGGAGATTTTCCTTAGTAACGGCTATCCGGAGGCCCTTATTGACTATATTATTAGTAAGAAAACTAAAGAATTTCATTCCCCTAAAATCAGGGGCCTTCTAAATGTCCGGTTTATTTGAAGATTCCCTGGATTGGGGATAGTGGTCAGGGCTTAATTAAGCAGGTTAGCAAGTCGGTTTCGGTTGTTTCCCATCAGTTGCTTTACGTAGCATTTTTCAAACTAGGTCTGCGTTTCCGTCTTTTCGCAAGGATGTATTGCCCTACATCAAATTGAGTAATTTAGTATATGAATTTAATTTCCAGTGTGCTGCTGGTTATGTGGGGCGTACAACCTTGCATTTGGAAACTAGAATTAATCAGCACGTTCCTTCCAAAATACGACTTGGTAAGATAGATAGAATATGCTATCTTCCCCCATGAATATGGAATCGGCTATTGCTCAACATTTAGTTGAGAATATAGCTTGTGCCAAGTTGTATAAAAGAGTGGTTTAGAATTATTCATACAGCCGATTCCAATAATCATTTGAAGATTTTGGAATCGGTCTGTATAGGATTTAGAAAACCTTCTCTCTGCTGGCAGAAAGAATTTATAAGGTCTCTGAATCTGTTGGAGGATATTTTATTTTAACTGTCCCTCGCTATTTATTTACACGATAACCCTTCCCTCGTTACAAGTATACATACTTGTTCGTTATTTTAGTGTGTTTCCCCCTTTTTTGCTCTTCAATATCGCTATTATTCATTTCGCTAATCCAACGATTGTCTCCTAATGAGATGTTGGCTGAAAGGGCCCTAGAGACTTTTAATATTAAAATCAATGGTTTCCTAGTTTTTAAAACTATTTATAAATTTTGTACCTCCAAACATTTATATATATATATATATATATATATATATATATATATATATATATATATATATATATAGTATTGATGGATGTTTCTTTCCTTGGCTTATGTATGAAGTTGTGTGGAGCATTTAGCATTTTCATTATATCATTATTCTCTCATCCACTTACATCTGTTATCCATTTTTGTTGTTGAAAGATCTCAAGTCATGTGCTTTCTGTTATTTGATACAGTTCTTTGTTTATGATTCTGTAGCGCCAGAAGGGTGGTCTTCAATCGGATCTACTTCGGTCGGACCTACTGGTTTAATTCGTTCAAAACTATTTTTACCGTCGACCTGAGAAAGCGATTCTATACAGCTGACAGTTTAGATATTTCTGAACCTATTTGAAGTCATGCAGGGCGTCGACATGGAAGGATCAATCTGACGAGACTATTTAATAACATGACTCTAATTTTTGTTTTGGTTTTGTAGCAACTTGCGGGGTTGTGTGAAACTATCGCTAGCGTAGCCTATTTTAGGTTCAATTTCTTTATCTCCTATACTATTTTTTAACGGATCCATACGCCGAGGTATTTGAAGTGTTTAGCTTTTAATAATTCCACATTGTGAATTAATCCAACCGATAATGCTTTTGGGTATCGACTGCGGCAACAGTGCCTACACCGCAGTTCAACCTTGACTCGCAGCTGATTGACGTGAATTGAATTCGCCAGTACAACGCCAGAGCGAAGAATGGCTACAAGGAATATTTTGACAGGCGTCATGGAGCACGCAAGCTACCAAGATTAAGACCTGGCGCTATTGTCCTTCAGAAGTTGGATCACAAGTATCTATGGTCGGTACCAGCGACAGTAATTTAACCAGGATGCACCTCGCTACTCTTTTCCGTAGACATCCAGAGAGCGTACACTTTCGCCTGACCTGTGGTGCTCCCAGTCTTTGCAGTGACCTCGGAGAGTCGAAAAACCCTATTTGCGTCCAATCTTCAAACATCCCGACTACGGATCCACTAACTATTCCCGAAGGTTCCTCTCAGCTCAAGTACTCAAGAACTTCCGCTTCCAATGAAGTCAACAAATCAGTCTTGAACTCCAACATCTGAGACTACTAAGATAATCCACAGTGGACAAATTATACGTATTTCTGACTGGTATTCTAATAGCTAAAAGAAGAGGGATGTAAAAAGTTCATTTCATGCAATGCCTGGAATATAAATAGTAGTGCTGGTGAAACCCTGTAAGAACGAATAGAATATTTGCTGTCGGACGTAGTTTATCGCCTTACCCTGGACGCGGATGTAGTTTATCGTCTTACCCAGGACGCGGATGTAGTTTATCGTCTTACCCAGGACGCGGATGTAGTTTATCGTCTTACCCAGGACGCGGGTGTAATTTATCGTCTTACCCAGGACGCGGATGTAGTTTATCGTCTTACCCAGGACGCGGGTGTAGTTTATCGTCTTACCAAGGATGGCATTTACTGGTACTGAATCAGAAAATTGTAACGTATTAGTTTACTAATTTCTCTAGTGTAGAATATGATACTGTATTTAAACTTGAGTATGCTTTCTGACCATGAGATCCGGGCTTGAATCTCACCATTGCCGAATTTTCAGGAAGGTGACTTCTTGATGTCCTCGGTCTGTGGGAGGTATTCCCAGTGTGCAGCACCTTTGGAAAGTGCCTGAAAACAATATCACGGATTGAACCAAGCCTTGTGAGTGAAATTTATTAGATGGAACTCATTGGGAACCAGCAATGGTTGTGCTAGCCCGTAGTCACAAGTCATCGTGACCGAGGGTTTGAGTTTGTTCAAACTGTTGATCACGCTAAATAACGCGCTATCTCCCAGAAACTTTAACTAAGGTCTGTTCAGCATTAGTTGTAGTATAGACCACAAATAGGCTCTGTAGGTGTTGAACAAACACAAATGTGCATGAGAAGGCGTCTGTAGCAGAGATTGACTAGCCGCTTTGGTAGACGGGCATCCTCGAATATGAGTCGATAGCTACTAATAAAACTTAATACGTTAAAATATTTCATTTTATTGCTTCAAATACCGCCCATTTTCTTTTTCTATTTAATTTGTTGCTTCACTTGCTTAGGCCATCGTCCTACATATGAAGATGTGATAATTACATCTTTTGGTGTTAGTTTTCCGACCCCCCCCTTTTTTTTCATATTGACGAGTGTGAGTTTCCAAACAAAATACACTTTTTCTCGACACATGTCAGCGAAGTTAGCTGTCAAGTATTGGGGTCAGGGAATAAAGGAGGAGAAAAAAAAAAATCGTTCGTTTAGTTTATGAAGTAGACACAAATTTATTTCTCTTTTTAAAATGTTCGAGATTAACATTATTTTAAAAAAAAAAAATTGCCGTCCGTTTTATCATCCGTCCTGGGTAACACGATAAACTACATCCAACATTAAGGCCTCTCTGATCAGGAGGTTTTGAGGAGCGTGGAACCACCTCTTAATTGTTGTCAACCCCGAATCTGGAGTAAAAAAAAAAAAACACTATGAAATTGTAAAAATAGGTTTTAATTCCAGAAATACTTTGTAAAAAATATCCATCAATAAATTTTTGAAGAAAAAAAAATATTACCAGCCATATATTTTTGAAGAAAAAAAATTATAACCAGCAACACATTTTTTAAAAAAAAATTATTACCAGAAATAGATTTTCGACAAAACAAAATATTATCAGCAATAAGAATTTTGTCGGCATTAAATAAGCCTTTCATCAACGGTTTCTGGTGTTGAAGAAATGATGAGAGACAGTAATTCTAAGTAAAATTGTGAATTTGAGGTCAAATGTAGATCAAATATGGATCAGAATCCGAGAAAATGATAGGATGAAGAATAAATAAAATATATACAGTCTTTCTCGTAGTTTATATATATATATATATATATATATATATATATATATAGGTTTGTATAATTAGTGTCCAGATAATTTAGTTAGAAAATACAAGTGTCTCCGGTTTTCTTATCTCGAATTTTTGTTGAGTACTAAAAGATAAGTGCTACTATTATGAGCTGAAAAGCAAAAGGAGATGAAATTCTTGTTGACGCACATGTTATCGACCTGTCCGTGTGAACTTATTGTCCGATAGTGAGAATGTCACTTGTTCATGTCTGTAGAGGGGAAAAGTTGTATTGATTCTCATTGATTTAGAATAGTTGCCTCCAATAATTCGCTGAAAAAGCAGCATAGAATGATGAAAAAAGGCCCCAAACATAATAAAAACAAAATTTTATCGTCAAAATGTTTATGTTGTTATTAAAAGAAAAGAACTACATATCTTTTTTTTTTTTAATTTTATCAAAGGTTTTAATCCTTTCTAGCACATTCGAAATTCTAATTAAAAAATTTTTTTTTGTGTATGTGTGTGTGTGTGTGCTTTGTTTTTTGTTTTGTTTTGTTTTTTTTGGGGGGGTGGGGGTTGTTTTTTTGTTTTTTTTGCATTAGCCGTCGACGTAATATTTACGATTAGTGTGTTAGTTCTTTTTTCCGGTGAAAAACACATTGATTTGTAAATTCTTGAAAAAAATCAAATAATTGTCAGATTTTAATGAAACTTTCAGGTTTTTCACAAATAAATGAAATTATTTATATATTTTTTAAATCTTGGTAAATCTTTTAAAAGTCAACTGAGTAAATCTTCGTAGAACAACAATCAATCTGTCATCAATCTGCCACGTCAATCACAATGGCGATGTTGGTTAAAAACACACCTACTATTTCTTCTAAAAATAAATGTCTGTGTTATTTTAAACTTAAAGTAAATAATATTTCTTTCAAATCAGATGAATTATGCTTTAAATCAGCTAATATTTCTCAAATAAAACTTCAGAAAAGTATATTTTATTTATTTATTTTTTTTTAATACAGAGAATAACATTGCAATGGCAGCCGACTAAAAAAGGCACTAATCATCTATTTTAGAAAAAAATCGATTCCAATCAATATAACTCCTGTTTGAAATATACCAGAGTATTTAATTTAATCCGTTAGTTTTCAGTTAAAGCTAAAATAAAAGCTTCAAGAAAGCTTTTTCATTTATAAAAAATCATTTTAACCTTCAGGTATCGCGACTTAGTTGAGGTACCTAGCTTAGAATGATAATAATTATTTTTGACGCTATAATTAAATTTTTTATGGATAGGACACTTTATTTGTGTGTCAGACATCTTACACTGAAAACCAGGTAGATTTTTATATTAATATATAGGTTATTATTTCATAACGATAATGTTTAAAAAGTTTTTATAATAAACACATCTCAAAAATCAGGTTAGTCGTTTGAAATTAGTGCATAATATGAATTGTCGCTTTTTTTGTTTGTTTTTTTTAATTTCTACTGTACGAACTCGTAATACATAATTTGGCGTTTTCGTAGACTTAATGCTATATTTAATTGCAAAAAAATAGCCAAACAGGATCGGTACACGCCCTTGTTTTCTAAGGGAAATCACCTATCAAGTTTTATTTTGAGTTATTTCCCTTGAACTGTAATTGCAATCTAATGAATAAATATTTGTGTGTGATTTTAATATCAATAATCTGGTAAATGATTGTACTAAATAAATAACATAAAAACAAATTTCTTCTTCTTCTTCTTCTTCTTCTTCTTCTTCTTCTTTTACTTCGCTTTTTTTCTTTTTCTTCTTTTCTCTTCTTTTCTTCTTCTTCTTCTTCTTCTTCTTCTTTTACTTCGCTTTTTTTCTTTTTTTTTTCTCTTCTTTTCTTCTTCTTCTATATATCGTGTACCTTCAAGACATGGGCTATCATGGTTCTCCATAACCTCATGTTCTTTGGAACTCTTAGCAAATTTGTCTTTTCACTATATCTCTTAATGTCTCATCTGCCAACCATTTACACATATTTGTCAGATAAGTCATGCGCAGTTTTCCTCAGTACCTCTTGAACTCAGTATTCCCTGTGAGTTATAAATTTTCTAACCTCTCTTTCCTAATTATGTATCCTGGAAATTCAACTGTCTGTCTCTGTTGCTACATGTAATTGTCCTTGTTTAGTCCATGGTATTTTCAGTCCCTTTTGTAAAACTACATCTGTGCTGCCTCAAATCTCGTCTTAGACTGTGAGAAAGTGGTCGAGCATTCACTATCATATAAAATGGCCGATATAAAGTAAGAGGTTAGTTCGAAATTTTGTTTTTGAAAGCAACTTTCGCTATTTGCTATGTTGCGTCTTTGGATCTCGGTGTCGCGTTTTCCGTCCTCTCCTTTGCCTAAAAATATATATTCCTAGCGAGGCACGTTACGGCGCGAATCCTTGTGTGCGAGATCGGGAAAAAGATCATGATGCGCCAATTGGCTGAGATAATCAAAACTGGAAACCAGCTTAATCGTACTAGAACGCTGACAACAAGGACGCGGAGAAAATACGGGATTATATTAGCCATAAATAAGGATACACTGATTTATTAAATGTAGCGTATTCAAGCACATATACACTTTTGTCGGAGTAACTGGTTTGATAACGGCTTATATATATATATATATACATATATATATATATATATATATATATATATATATATATATAAAAGAAAAAACAGATCACTTTAAGGTTCCATTATAATAATTTATTTCACCAGAGCCCTTTAAAAGGACGCCGGATCATCAGATTGCACTTCCAAAAATGAAATGAAACGAAAAATGAAATGAAAATTGATGGGTAGTGTAAGTTTTTGTAATTTAACAGAGAGTGTAATAAGGAGTGGTTAGAGAGACATGGTAGAGTTTAGAGAGGGTTTAATTTGATATCTCTCTCAATCATACTTCGTATTGGGGGAGGAGGAGTGACCAGATCTTGACCTATTTAAACGGTTAACTTAACGGAAGTGA
>CAHIKZ030004545.1:1492500-1505000 GCA_903632075.3 Acanthosepion pharaonis
TTTGAATAGTTGGAGATTATAGCTCTCAGGGAAACAGTAATTGGGAAGGGTGTTCCACAGGCGAGAATTGTGAGGTATGAAGCTATTGGAGTAGAAGAGACGGCTACATTTAAAAGTTTCTACAGTGTAAGCGTGGGAGCGGGATGTCAGCCTCGTAGGGCGCTTGAATTCATGGAGTCTAGGAACCAGTGAAAGCAGCTCATCGGAGCAATTACCATGAAAGTATTTGTAGAAAAGACAGAGAGAGGCGACGGTGCGTCTGTGAGAGAGTGACTGTAGACGAGACGCCAGATCAGGGCCACTTATATTACATATCCGTCTCTGGATCTTGTCAAGAACTCCGAGGTAAACAGAAGGTGCCCCAGACCATATGTGGCAGCAATACTGCATGCAAGGGCGAATGTTTGATTTGTATATTTGTAGTATCGATTCCGGGTAAGATGCTTAACTACTTAACTACTGATTAGAGCCTCGAATACTTTCTCGAAATGCGGTAAGAGATTAATAGGGTGATAATTTGAGGTGTCAGAGGGTTCTCCAGAGTTCTTAAAAACAGGAACTACGGAGGAGGACTTCAAACAAGCTGGAAATCAGGATGCAGCGAGGCAATAGTTGTAGAGTTTGGAGAGAATTCGAGCCAGTTCGGGGTCACATTTCTTTGGACGATAGCTGGGACCTCACCACCTCGTCTTGTGAGAGTCTTGTCTGGAAATGATATATGAAACCAGTGACGGAGCTCTGCGCATATCACTCAGTAGAGCCGCCGTTCTGACGGAGAAGGGGCAATCAGATGTGGTTACTCCAGATGAGTCGAATGTGGAGTTCTGAGAAAAGCACTCAGCCTTATCTGCTGTATATGTTAGGACTTCAAACTGATTTAATAGAGGAAGGATTGAGGATTTACTGTCGTTCAGCACACTCTTGCAGAGCCGGCAATAGTCACCAGAACCAAACTCACGAGAGGGTGTGCGTCGTTTCATTCTATCAGCAAACAGAAACTTTGCTTTTTTGAGTACACGCTTGCACTCATTATGAACAGAGACAAAGAGATGTATGTTGTAATCAGACATGTTACTCTGGTACAGCAGAAAGAAGTGATTCCTGTGGGTTATAGCGACTGATATATATATATATATATATATATATATATATATATATATATATATATATATATATATATATATATATATATATATATTAAATAGCTCTCTTTCTAAAGGTTGGATTATTATTCACTTGCTCCACAACTGAGTGTTTATATCTACCACGTGATTTTTCTACATGGCGCTGCGAACAGGATTCGAACCTGTGCGGGCAATGCCCATTGGATTTCGATTCAAATGCCAAAAGGTTTGATTATTAAACACTCAATTGTGGAGCAAGCTAAGTGAATAATAATCCAACCTTTAGAAAGAGAGCTATTTATGTTGCCATGGAGCATCTCATTGTGCTAAAGTGGGATAGTCCATTGCTTGGGCTGTGATTGGCTGCTGGTACCTGAGTGGAGGTATTTCTATATAAATACCAGCTTGATTCATCAGTTAGTTTGCAGGGTTTCTATTAAGTTACAACCTGCTTTATTTTTGGCTGCTAGCTGGACGCTAGCTAGGACTTTTACGCCGGTAAGTGCTGTTTATTATTGTTATTCTATATATATATAGGTCATATATCAGGTCATCCCATAAGTTCTGTCTGAATTTTAACTTTTTGTTAAAATGAACGAAATTTAAAGAGCATTTTAGAATGTTTAATGGAGCTGAACATTAAATTTTGTTTGATTAAAACCCTGCTAACATGGAAGTACCCAAGAATCATTTGAGGCACATAATGCTTTATGAGTTCAAGAAAGGAAACTCAGCAGCCGAAACGTCTAGAAACATTCACTCAGTTTATGGAGAGGAATGTGTGAATGAAAGAACTTGCAGAAGATGGTTTGCAAAATTCAGAGGTGGAGATTTCACTCTTGAAGATGAAGATTGAACAGGACGTCCAGTTGAGTTTGATGAAAAGCTTTCTGAAGCAGCCCTTGAAGCAAATCCTGCTTTATCAGTTGAGGAATTGGCAGTGGTTCAAACCATACAACTGTTCATCGTCATCTTCAACAACTTGGAAAAGTTCCTAAATTTGGAAAATGGGTGCCTCATGAATTGTCTGAAAACAACCTCAAATCCCGAGTTGACATCTGCTCTTCTCTCCATTCTTGCCAACTTGTTTCGCCTTTTTTGGATAGACTTGTGACTGGCGACGAAAAATGGATCTTTTATTGAAATGTTAAACGTCGTAGACAGTGACTTGGTAAAGGGGAAGTACCCCAGCCACAGCCGAGAAGGGAACTTCATGGGCAAAAGGTTCTTTCCATCTGGTGGGATCGCCAAGGAATAATCCACTTTGAATTCTTACCACCTAATGCAACAATTAATGCTCAAATATACTGTCAGCAATTAGAGCGTTTGAACCAAACTTTGAGGAAAAAAAAGACCTGCTCTAGTGAATCGAAAAGGGGTGATGTTTCATCAGGACAATGCGCGACTCCACACAGCAAGAATCACGTCACAAAAGATCGAAGAACTTAGTTGGGAGAAAATTTCTCATCCAACTTATTCTCCATATCTTGCTACTTCAGACTACCATTTGTTTTGTAGCTTACAGAATAAATTGGAAGAAACAGCTTGTGTAACACAGGAAGAGGTTAAAACTGACATCTGAGTTTTTCGAATCAAAGCCAAAAGAATTTTACAGTAATGGAATTAGTAAGCTCCATTACATTCACTTACGGGCTAACACCCTTGGGAAAGGTGTGAATCCTCTTTCTTCTCGCTCCAGCTATGGGTAAATAGCAGGACACTGGGTTCTATAGTCTGGTCTAGGAGAAGGAAATCTGAATTCAAACCTGCTCTTAGAGGAGGGTGAATGGAGTCTCTCTAAGCCTTGGTTGGCAACCCATTTAGTGTTGGTGTCATGATAAAAACACCCTTGATAGCCCTAGCGAAGCATCAAGAATTTAGCTATTTGAGAAGATTATGAACTACACCAATCAAAGTATTGGTGAGTTCAATCACGGCCGAGGCCGCAAGATGAATAGATGGAAGGAAGTCATAGATAATCAGGGAAAATACATTGTTGATTGAATCTGTAATTAAATGTAACATTTGGTCACTTGTTTTCTTTATTCAAAATTCGGACAGAACTTATGGGATGACCTTATATATATATATATATATATATATATATATATATATATAGTAAAATTTTATTTTAGAAAATAAATGACTACGGCCATGGAAGCAGATAGCGACTTGAATAAAACACTTGACTAAGTGGGATAAGTCTAATGGACTAAAATAGTGATGCAATCTCGTCACAATATTTTGAAAAGTACACCTCAGGCTCCATTGAACAATCAGATCATCCTAATTGAAATTGAATGTATTATTACTAATTATCTGTTGTTAATTAGAATTAATTAGGTTGAATGTAATTGCATATTTTGAACGCGGAACTAGCACAACAATAGGTGAGATTATCTTATTTAAATTATGTGGTGTAATTCTTAGGTTTTCTTTCAATTCTTTCATTGCTGTCGTAATAACCAGCACTGTATGTATGTTTATCAATTCCATTTTATCAATTATTTTTTCAAGTGGTCTTCTTCATCCAGTATTGTGTGCCAGGTAAACTAGTCAAGCGACATAAATAACGCAGAAACTAAAGAAACGAAAAATGACATAGAATATTATGTGTGCCGTCAATAGTCTTTAGAACCAGACTTGCGAGAGGGTACACGTTTTTGCATTCTATCAGCAAACAGCAACTTTACTTCTTTGAGTAAACGTTTGCACTTGTTGCGAACTGGTGATTGTGTTTAAATTGATCAGAAGGAATTTCGAGGCTGTGTTCTACAACATTCGTCCACAACAATTATTTAGAACAAATACTTGGAACAAATCATGCAAATAAAGTTGAAAACAAGACAAAACTTGAATGCATAACAATAACATCAATTTATATACAATTTATACAAATATTCAAAGTTGTTCAAAGTTGCGTACCTTTATCTGCTTGAGAAAAATGGATTGTTAGTTACTAATACATGTTATGTCGTGAGAAATATCACTTTGAAAAGTATAGTAAGTGAAGTTTTGAGACAATGTTCTAGAGAGAGATAGAGTGTGCTCGAAGGTTACCGAGTCAGTGAATATTTTAACGCGGCAAAGTCAGAGTTTAGACTGGCGTGGAGTTGATGGGCATCTCTCTAGGTGTGGAGGTCTGACTGTCTAAAGTTGGTAATTGTCTTTAACGTCTGGCTAGCAATGACAAAGACGGGAGTCGGTGAAGGTTACATCTTGAAACTTGGTAATTACTACTCCGAAGGTTCACACGTTTTCGGTTTATATAATCACTGAGTGGCTCTCAGCATACGAGCGGGAAAACAGATTGGTCACGTGCAGGCGGTTTGATTGGTCGGAACTGACCAATCAGCAAGCCAGATTGGAGGTGATTGACCAATGAATACTTGTTATATTGTCTGAAAGTAGAATTTGGCTTACCAGATAGGAAGAGTGCATTTCCTACAAAGAGGTAAGGCTGGTTGTTTTGTGGGAGATTCTATACACTCACAATGAGCAGAGACAAAGAAACGTCTGTTGTAATCAGTCATGTCACACTGGAACAGCAGAAAGAAATGATTTCTGTGGGTTATAGCGGCTGATACACACACACACACACACACACACACACATATATATATATATATATATATATACATATATATATATATATATTAGACATGTCTGATTGAATAAATTACAGACTTTATGCCTGCTAATTTTTAACAAATGCGTTCATACTCGCGAATAGCCTTTCGTATATTGATGTTAGATTATGAGTGAAATTTGCTATAGTTCCTTAAATTTCTTTTATTTTCATTTCCCAAGAATAATAAAGCAAAACTTTGTATAAATAATTATATTAATGAACAACATATAGTTTTGTATTACTTGGTCCTCTGAAGATGATCTTAGAAGAAGATCGAAAGTACTTGGGAAATGAAAATAAAAGAAATCTAAACAGCTAGAGTACATTTCTGTCAACCTTAAAAATCAATACACGAAAGGTTATTCGTGAGTATGAACGGATTTTGTTAAATTTTAGCAGACCTATTATCCTCTAAAAGAGAATTTTCTGCCTAAATACACAAATTTTATATATATATATATATATATATATATATATATATATATATATATATATATATATATATAGTAAAAGTTTCAGAATAATTCTTTTTGAATAAGACAAATTGGTATAAGAATGACAACTGGAAAAAATCTTCCGACTTTATCAAGGCAAACAATCAAAGCGACATATTTTTGGTGTCATAGTTACATTAAATACAAAATTTTAAAAAGAGAGACGCTCCTGCGTAAGCCTCGTTCTGGCTAATGGCAACTTCAATTATACTAAGAATTTGTTCTCTGTTTTCCATGTATAACTTGTGACTTTGTAATAGGACAGCCATCGACTTGATAATATATATATATATATATATAATATATATATATATATATATATATATATATATATATATATATATATTCAGTAAATGGAATCGAGTTTTCTCAGTCACTGTGTGTTTTCTAAAAATAAATAGGCTTACATTCATCTAGCCACACTGATGAGCTGTGATACAGCGAAACAGTCTGTCTGTGGATGACAATATATATGCTCCTGAAAAATTTATTTCGGTTGAGCTCTCTGGGGAGGAAGTGTGGGTTTATAAACAGTGACTATTACGGCTAATAATGCAAGACTCTTCAATAAATCGAATCGAGTTCTCTCGGTCACAGTGTGTTTATCTAAAATTAAATACGCTTTAATTCACCTGTCGTGCGTCAACGGCTTAGTGGTAGAATTCCCGACTGACGCCAATTCATTCGGGTTTCGATCCTAGCTAGAGGCAACCGGACGTCTAGCCACACTAATGAGCTGTGATACTGCGAAACAATCTGTCTGTGGATGGCAATATATATATATATATATATATATATATATATATATATATATATATATATATATATATATATATATATATATCGGACAAAGTGTTGAATATCAGAGATAGAACGTGTGTAAATATAAAAGTGAACATTGAAGTCAACTTAGAGAGACATGTTTCATTCTGGCTTGACGATTGCGTCTAGCATGAAACAGCCTGTCGACTCTAAGTGTTGACTTCAATGTTCACTATATATATATATATATATATATATATATATATATATATATATATATATACTGAACGTGAAATAAAAGTGAACCCATTCTGACAAATCCAACGAATCAAAATATATTATTCTACCTGCCATGTCTATCGCAACTGCAACTGAAAAGAATTTATCTCAGCTTAACGTAAAATTTGTTACAATTGCATCTCAAAGTATTAATACAAAAGAAAATAATATTAAGTTAAACATTGAAGGAAGAATTTACACTATTACCAGCCATAATTGACACAAGAATGCATAGGAGAAACCTCGAGAAATTTATTTAACATATTATATAAATGCAAAAAAAAGGATATTTTACAAAACAATGAATTCAGTGCATTAATTGGTCACCCTAATGAGTCTGACCATAAATTTGATTTTAAAAATGCTACTTTAATTAAAAGAGAGAGAAAGAGCATTTACTCAGACGAAAGTGTATAGAAAATGTTCTAATCGTTAGATCATCCATAGTAAATTTGCGTCCAGATTCTAAAAAAAAAAAAACTTTCCAGGCAGATATTTTGTTATCATAATATGGTGTATTAAATAACATAAGTAATTAAAATAGACAAAAGAATTAAATGTAATTGACTAGACTATATTCCCAAACACATTAAAATAAATAAATAAATTTGTAAGTTTAAAATTTCAGAGTTACTTCCCCTTCGTGCGCATGTGTAGTTACATCAACGTAAACATCATTTTAGTAGCCCAATGAAGTACTCAAAAGCTATATGAATAGTATATGAACGACCTACAATAAATTGTGTAAATAATTATTTATTCAAGCTGTGATTAGGTTCTTTGATTGTAAGAGTTCAAGAACCTCCTCGGAAAAATTTTCATACAAGAGGTTCGAGTATTTGAAGTGGTGTGATGGTTAGCAAGCTGGTCTCGCTAGAATAATTACGACTGTATAGTGAGTTCGATCCTCACTGGGTGCCCCATACGTTCGACATTATGTTCAACGCTTAAGAAAAACCACTGTACAAGAGGCTGGGTCGATAACCTTTTTTCAGACGATAGCAAGTCTGGTATGTTTTAAACTGGATAGTAAATGATGACATCTGTTCACTGACACAAAGTTAGGCATTCTTAAGGATTTTAAGTCCGGGGAAATTTTTTTTTCTTTTTTTTTCTTTTTCTTAAAGTTAGAAATTGCAAACTAATTTATTGCTGTCATCAGGATTATCACCCTTCATGTTGTTGCTACCTAACATTTGAAAATTACGTAAAGTTAAATAAAAAAAAGTAATCGTAATTTAATGTAATCAAAATCAAGGTTATATACATTAATAATCACGCGAGATTCAACGTGCTTCGGACGTTAGCCTCATTCTGAAGAGGCAATCTAGTCTAAGAAATGCCCGCACTGATTTTTCTTCAGAGGCAATTTTATGTACCAAATGTAAGGAGTTTTGCTGGTATTTCTAGGGAGGCAATCTTGTGTAGCAAATGCAAGTGCTCGCGCTTGTATTACTGAAGAGGCAATATTGCTTAAGAAATGCAAGTGGCTTCGCTGGTATTTCTTCAGAGGTAATCTTGTGTACTAAAATGCAAGTGGCTTCGGTGGTATTTCTTCAAAGGCAATCTTGTATACCAAAATGCAAGTGGCTTCGCTGGTATTTCTTCAGAAGCAATCTTGTATAGCAAAATGCAAGTGGCTTCGCTGGTATTTCTTCAAAGGCAAACTTGTGTACCAAAATTCAAGTGGCTTCGCTGGTATTTCTTCAGTGGCAATCTTGTTTACAAAAATGCAAGTGGCTTCGCTGGTATTTCTTCAGAGGCAATCTTGTATACCAAAATGCAAGTGGCTTCACTGGTATTTCTTCAGAGGCAAACTTGTGTACTAAAATGCAAGTGGCTTCGGTGGTATTTCTTCAGAGGCAAACTTGTATACCAAAAATGCAAGTGGCTTCGCTGGTATTTCTTCAGAGGCAATCTTGTATACCAAAATGCAAGTGGCTTCGCTGGTATTTCTTCAGAGGCAATCTTGTATACAAA
The DNA here is from genome assembly GCA_903632075.3 of Acanthosepion pharaonis. NCBI lineage: Eukaryota > Metazoa > Mollusca > Cephalopoda > Sepiida > Sepiidae > Acanthosepion > Acanthosepion pharaonis. The sequence continues at coordinate 1,500,771 of CAHIKZ030004545.1, forward strand.
AATGCAAGTGGCTTCGCTGGTATTTCTTCAGAGGCAATCTTGTATACCAAAATGCAAGTGGCTTCGCTGGTATTTCTTCAGAGGCAATCTTGTGTACTAAAATGCAAGTAGCTTCGGTGGTATTTCTTCAGAGGCAATCTTGTATAGCAAAATGCAAGTGGCTTCGCTGGTATTTCTTCAGAGGCAATCTCGTATACAAAAATGCAAGTGGCTTCGCTGGTATTTCTTCAGAGGCAATCTTGTATACCAAAATGCAAGTGGCTTCGCTGGTATTTCTTCAGAAGCAATCTTGTGTACCAAATACGAGTGCCTACGCTAGTATTTTCTTTTAATTTCTTCCTCCCAAACAGAGCTTGTTCCGTACATCACATTTAGTATTTTTCTCAAATATTTTTTCTCTACAACACATGAAACATGCATTAATGAAAAATTGCTGCCTAAATATAAACAATATCTCTCTCTCTCTCTCTCTATATATATATATATATATATATATATAGAGAGAGAGAGAGAGAGATAGAGAGAGAGAGAGAGCACAAATATTAAGACAGTGTTCAATGTAATAAAAAAAGAGCTATTAAGCATATATTAGTAAATATACATATTACCCCTCGCCGGTAGCACGACTCAGAGTTTCGTGCTCAATGTAATCTTCAGGTGTTGAGTATAGACTGACCGCTACGTAATTTAAATTTTCATAAAAAATATCTGATTACTGCAATGTTGGCGCAGTGATATATCATACGGGGCCTAAAGATTTTTATTTTTTTAAATATGTATTATATTATATTATATTAAGCATAAAGAAAGATTACTGATTCTTTTTCTAAAAAAATATATATTTTACATTAAGATGCCTACATGTAACCATTAATTCATTTCTCTAGTTATTTAAATGTTTTAAGATAAAGAATTTTTCAACAAGGCGTAAATTACATATATCGCCTTTCCCATTGTAAGATTTCGCTTTAGCTACAATATCCTCACTTGGTGCTTCATACTTTCGGCCTTGAGCTACATCTAATTTGCGTTTAGAAATTCGCTATAAATGGTTATTTCCTGAAAGTTCAATTTCAAGTTAAAAAAATAAAAATTCTAAATAAAAAAATAAATAAAAATAAATAAATAAAAGTGGTGTGATAAGTTTCCACTTAAATTACACTTGCGTTCCTCAACTGAAATCAACGGCCATGACGGTGGATCCACGTGACGAAATAAACGGTATCGCGTCTGGGACCCAAGGCAGCCTTCAAGCTGGAGAACATCGGTTGGGATTTAAATACTGGGGTTGGTTTGACTTTGGCAGGTCTACTTGTTACGCATGAATGATTACCTGCCTTGCTTTTAACCCAGATATATGGTGAGAAATGGCAGTTGTTCTCTTGTACTGGAACCGGATTCGATTTCCAGCATGATAGACACACACTCATACCGCAGATAATGCTCTGAGTTTGATTCACATGGACACCCCACGACAAAGTGCTTTGTGCCAGCCCGAATTCTTTCTTTTTACGTGCCATGTCTTTTCAGGACGTAGGCGATCATGGCTCTCCACCTCCCTCAACCCCTTGCAGCTCTCTGCAAGTTCCTTCCGTCTGCCACCTCGCCCAGACCACGTTCTGTCATCCACTTGCTTAAGGCCGCCAGGCACGTCTTACGTTGTTTTCCCCTGTCTCTCTTTCTCTCTATTCGACCCGTAAGTATCAGATTCTCCAGGCCTTCCTTCCTCATTATCTGTCCTAGAAACTTCAGCTGCCGCTTCTTGATGCTAAGTATAAGCCTCCTCCTTGATTGCATCCTCTCTAAGACCTCATCGTAGCTCCCACGCTCGGTCCATGATATTCTTAGCATCCTTCTGTAGAACCACATCTCCGTCGCCTCGAGTCTCTTCTTCATCTTTGAGGAAATCGTCCAACATTCGCTGCCGTAAAGAAGAGCAGATGTCACGTAACAACTCAGCCCGAATTACGTTTTCTAAATAACTATAGAACGTTTTAGAACATTTCGATGACCATAGTAGAAAATAACAAAAAAAAAGTGATTATGTATATATATATCATATTGGGGAAATAGCCAATTAGACATTTTTTAAGATAATCATTTTGGTAAACTGTTCCAAGATAAACCTTTCCAAAAAAGAAACGATCTTTTAGAATTGGAACGAAAGCCGTATTGGCACCTACTCTGAATCAATCATAAAAAAAAACTGAATTAGTAACTACTAAACACTTTAAATACCTCAAGGTATGGATCAGTTATAACAATTTTATCAGAGGAGAAGTGGATATTGAAGAGAAAATGCTGTACTAGGCGGGGTTTCGCCCAACAGCGCAAATAAATATTAGATACAAAATATTAACCTGAAAACTTGAATCTTGTTCTTAAATAGTCTCGTTAGATCCAAACATTCATGTGATTGTAATACATGGCGCCTGTCAGCTGTGTACAACCGTTTTCTCAGATCAACGACGAAACATTTTCTACGAGTGAATGAAGCCAGTAGATTTTAGTGATGACCATCATCAAACCGAACGGACTGGCGCTACAGAATCATAAAGAACCACAGTACCAAATAACAAAACAAAAACATCACTTGACGACGTTCAAAAATGGATAGCACATCTAACTTGTAAAGAAAACAGTGACTTAAGATGTTGAACTTGCACATGGAACAATAAATTGAGGAAGAAAACGCCTATCATCACTGGAAAGACAGATTAAAAGTGAACTACTGAAACCCAATTTCTTTAAATATTTTTACAAAAACCGAGAAAGACTTTTTAAAAATCCAACCGACGGTAGCACTGCCTGTTCGCTCAAAGAATGAGGAATGTTTCCTTATAAGGAAATGTTTAATACTACCATTACCGTAAACTATGAGTTGGGCAAACGTTGAAGGAATTCAACACCGCGTTCAAATCGAATGGCCTCTCGATTTACGCCAAAGCAGTTTGAGGATAGCACTCAGGATGAAACAGAATGCAAGCAGCAAGGAAAAGAAGTGAGCGGTAGAAAATTAAATGCCGGTACACTTTTACATTTTCCAAAATTTTATTTATTAATGTGCGTAGATGATCAATGTTTTCCTCGATGGGGGTGGTAGTTGCAGGACGTCGAGGAGATTGGCGTTGAGCAATAATAGAAATTGGCGTTGAGCAAGGCTGGAGATTGGCGTTGAGCAAGGCTGGAGATTGGCGTTGAGCAAGGCTGGAGATTGGCGTTGAGCAATAATGGAGAAAAGCGTTGAGCAATAATGGAGATTGGCGTTGAGCAAGGCTGGAGATTGACGTTGAGCAAGGCTGGAGATTGGCGTTGAGAAATAATGGAGAAAAGCGTTGAGCAATAATGGAGATTGGCGTTGAGCAATTATGGAGATTGGCGTTGAGCAAGGATGGAGATTGGCGTTGAGCAATAATGGAGAAAGGCGTTGAGCAATGATGGAGATTGGCGATGAGCAATAATGGAGATTGGCGTTGAGCAAGGCTGGAGATGGGCGTTGCATTTGAATTTTTGCAGATTGTAGGTGACAGGGAATCAAGTAATTGGAAGTATGTCCCATAAACTAGAAGTGTGAGTAAAGAAATTATTAGAATAGAACTGACGATTGCATCTTGCCCGTTCATCATTAAAATAGTCAGACGTAGTTGCCAATCTAGTGATACACTTAAATTCAAGTCGTCGAGTCACTCAGCAGACATGACCCTCAGAATAATTGCCATGAACACACACACACACACACACACACATATATATATATATATATATATATATATATATTATAAGTATTTTTAAAAATATCATTCCTTCGCTACATAAGAGTTCTCATGTTTCAAAAACAGGACCCCAAAACTACAATATAATTATTAAAATTAAATTGAATTAAAGAATCAAGCTCTGTTTCATCCTCAAGTGAAATTTTTGGAATAACTAATCATGAAATTTACGCAGCTTTATAAGCATATTCATTCGTTAAAGTAATTGCTATGTAAACGACCGAAGTAATTATTTCAATAAGAGGAGTAAGGGTTAACAATTTGTCTCAACATGAATTTAAGTGGAATCATACTTTTAAAAGATAATTATAATTTAGGCTCTACTTTTGTATTGAGCACTGTTTTTTTTTAAATCAAACAAAAATACTAAAGAACTTCAGATTATTTACCTAACGTTTTCTTTCCTATTTTTCTTTATATCTGTACACACACACACACACATATATATATATATATA
>CAHIKZ030004545.1:1510000-1562500 GCA_903632075.3 Acanthosepion pharaonis
CATGGCACATAACTGACTGAATTTTAGGGGGATCAGTTTAGTGCTAAATGACAATAGGAAAATGCTCCCTCACTTTATGTCCAGTAGAATCCTATGAATGTCAATCGGGAAGAGACATGATCACCTAAGCGTGTATAACGCATGGCACATAACTGACTGAATGTAAGCAAGCACAAGAAATAAGATGAACAAAACGAAGAGCCAGAAATGAATGTTATGAATAATCAAGAGTGATCTCCCTTTGTTTTGTTATTCTCCTCTATGAGAGCACTATTTCCGTTTACTGGGACTATAAAAGGACACTATAAAAGAACCTTGTATTTTCAGTCAAATAAAGCTTTCTTAAATCTTACACCTGCGTACTTCCGTCATTACAATTAATAATAATGAAAAGCCCTTATCTAAAAAGCCATACAACATCTATTACAAGCAAGAGAAATAAAATTAAATTAATATTAATTGACGAATACTAACAATGTTTCATTTTAAAAATTCAAGCTACTGTAGACTATTACGTTTTAGTATTATTACTTATAAACAGAAAATAGATGAACGAAAGCCGAGTCAAAAAGTAATGATAATGACAAGGCATTAACTAAGAAATTCGGACAGCTTAAGGCCATTACGCCTTATGACATCTATGTGTAAACAAGTAAAAGAAATAAGATGAAAAACGACGGATCAAAAACGAGTAATAACGACAAGGTTTCATCTAATAATCTCAGACAGCTTAAGACTATTACGTCTTATTACTACAAGGTGTAAACATGCAAAAGAAATAAGATGAAAGAAATACGAGTCAAATATTAATATTAAAGACACAGCTTTATCAAAGAAATTCAGATAACTTTTAGACGTCTTCTTATTACTAGCTATAAACAATCAAGAGAAGGAAAATGAAAGACACACTGGCCGAAATCTTACAATTATTAACATGATTTAATCTAAGCATTTTCAACAACTTAACAGCAGACGTTATTGTTGATATTTTCCCAGAAAAGACTGATGATAAATTCCAGAATTATGGGGTTTAAATTTTCGTTGATAGGACGAAATTCGGCCAACGACTTACTTTGGTGTCAAGCGACAACCAAGAAGAGTTGTGCTGACTGCAGCTGTCGACACTAAGAGGTTATCTTCTTCGAACAAATAACTATTTCATATGTACGTCACACATTTTCCAGGGGTAATGGACGATGAGTTCACATGAAGCGGTCAACAGAAAATAGATAAATAATAATAAACTAAAATATTAGCAAAAATAAAATAAAAAATGGAAGGAAGCGTCTTAACTGCCAAAGAAAATTATGTTTCTCGTGCCCGTCTAAAACTGTGAAGCCACTCTGAAAGAACTGAGATAAAATTGCACTGAAATGATTGTCAACACATCTCTACGTGGAAGTATGAACACGCCACCTTGTGTATTTATTTGTGTGGATGCTCTGCGCATGTGCAAAAATGTGCGAGGACGAATAAATGTGTGAGGCGTTATAAGTGTTTCTTTTCTTTTTCCCTTTCTTTTTTCTTTATTGGGCAACTTTCTTCTTTTTATTTCCTTCTCCTCTTTTTCTTTTTTACTTTTTTTTTTTTACTTTACAATGCTTTATATGAGAAATAAAAGAAAATAGTTCTTTCTTTCTTTGTCAATGTTTTGTTTAACGTCTCAATTTTTCTTATCGGAAGCAATTTAGATTCTTTCTTTTTTTTTTCTTTTTTTACCCATTTTTTTAAAATTCACATTCTCTATAAAAAAGGAAAAAGCAAAGAAAGAAAGAAAACAAAGAAAGAAAATGAGAGAGACAGATAAGAATATAATCAAATTAATTATAATAATTCCCTTTTTTCTTTTTGTTTTTTTTTTTTTTTCCTCTGTTCTTTTCATTCCATGAACATTTTAAAAATATTTCTCTCTCCATTCTTTATTTCCCACTCCTTTTTTTTAAAGAAGTGCAGTACTCCTTCCGGAAGTAGATGATCATGGCTCTCCATACATTCCTTTCCTTTATTATCAGAAAATTACCATTATTTTTTGGGAAATAATTTGGAGTGTTTTTTGTTTTGTTTTTTAAATTTAACTCACTCAGCTTCTGACATCACATTTGTCCTTCTCTTAGACTGGCTGCCAGCGAAGGCTAGAGATCAAAATCTACCATGCTATTAATCCATAGCAAGTAGGTGAGAAAAAATAAACGGATACATGCCCTTCCTAAGGGCATTTGCGTAAAAGGCCATTCACAACGGACTGGGCGACAGATTGACTCACAGATTCTACTTACCTCTTCGATAGCCTTTACGCTACCGGCCCAATCATGTAATGATAATAATAAGAAGAATAAGAAAAATAATAAAATTATTTATATATTTTGAATTTCGCATTTCTGCATGATTGGAAAAACAGGCGCCAACTGTTGTCCTAGCATTTTCATCTCGCAGAACATTTGTTTTTGGTTTTCAGAGTGTTCCATTGCTTCCTTCTCGTAGATTACTCTTAGATGCCTAATCTAGCAGGTGAATTTATAATTGTTTTCTTCTTTCTTTCTTTTTTTTTTTTTTGGCGGTGGTGGGAGGGGCAACCTCACCGAACTTATTCCGATCGCCCATCGAATTTTTTGACTGTTCAAATCAGGGGTGGGAAACATTATTTTTTTTGTGGAGAACCGAATCATTTTCGGTCGTTTTCCATGAATATTTTCATGACAATTGTTCTAAAGAGATCACCTCTTTGGTACCTCGATCGCATGAATTTAAGCGTACTACTTTCTTTTTCTTTTTTTTTTTTTTATAATTTTACCCCAAACCACTACGACGGAAGGGATTATTGAGTGTTAGAGAATATGAGTAAAAACAAACACTATTAATGAGAGAGAACAATAAAAGAAGAGGAATTAAGAATATAGCGATAGCATTTAAATTTATGAGGATTAAAGTTGTTTAAATAAGCAAAAAGCCGAAATAGTGTTCAGACTACGTGAAGTGCCGCTAATCTCGCACGGTGCTTAAATTCATAAAAGATTCTCTATGAAAGAGAGGAAATTTCAGCAAAAGAATTACTATGAAAATACTTATAGAAAAGACACATTACAGCGGCCGGAAAATGACCGAAGCCGAGATGTCAGGACCAATAAAATTGCAGATTATTTTTTGGCAACTGAGACTCATCGTTTTAATGTTGAATTAGCTAGATGCAACCGTAAGTTCTATTCTGATAGTTTCTTTTCCCGTACTTCTCGCCTGTGGAACTCTTTTTTTATTTCTTGCTTTCCCACGACCTACGACCATCAATCGACATCTTCTGTCTTCATTAATCCTTTTTTTTTCTCTAATGATAATGGCTATGATTAAGACCGTTATTTCCCTACAATTGAAAATTTGGCATTCACTGCCATTATTGTTTATTGGCTTTCTCTAAAAACTTTCTAGTAAAGCATGATTCTCAAGTGAAGTAGCTTTTATTTCTCCTTTCAGTATTGATGGGGGTTTCCTTCCTAACCTTTTGTTTGAAGTGGTGTGGAATGTTAACATCTTGATTATGTCATTATTTTCTCTTCGATCTAAATGTGCTATATTAATTGTGCTAGCTTAAATTGTGCTATTTTAAATGTTGCTGCTGTTGGTAGTCCTCAAATGATGTGGTTTCTGTTATCTAATACAGTTCTTTATGAATCTAAATAGCCAGTTCACAAAGTTCAAAGAAGTATGATTTTGACATTAGCCTCAGATTTTCTTTCTTTTTATTTCAGGACGTAGGCGATCATGGTCCTCTACTTCTCCTTATCCCTTGTAGCTCTCAATAAATTTCGTCTCTCTTTCCCTTCTCTCTCTTTCCTTCTATTAGACCTGTGAGTATCAGATTCTCCAGGCCATCTTTTCTCATTACGTGTCCCAGAAATTTCAGCTGCCTCTTCCTGATGTTAAGTATAAGCCTCCTCTTTATTTACATCCTCTTCAAGATCACTTCGTTGCTCACACGCTCGGTTCATGATATCCTCAGCATCCTTCTGTAGAATCACATTGCCGTAGTCTTGAGTCTCTTCATCTTCGAGGAGACCGTCCAACATTCGCTGCCTTAAAGGAAGTCAGATGTCACGTAACAGCTCAGTACTCTTTTCTTTGTTACCAAAGAAATCCTCCTGGCTCGGAATACTCTGTCCAGTTTTTTGGAACGTGTCTTTGGCGATTCGAGTACGTCTACGGATCTCAGTGTCAAAACACTTCCCAGGTATTTAAAATTACACACCTGCTTGATTTTAGTGTCTCCGATCTGCAAATCGCCTTTCGGCCTCATCCTTTTACTGATGACCACGCTGTCTTTTACGATGACCATTCTGTCTTCTTGTAGTTTATGCTTAGTCCCTTATTCTCACTCTCCTTCCCTGCATTCTGTAGGAGATTTTGTAATTTCTTTTCCGTGTCTGCTATCAGTACTGTGTCATCTGCGTGTCTTATGTTGTTAAGATTGTAGCCGCCAATGTTGAATCCTGCTACAATTTCCAATTCTCTCGGAATTGCCTCGCTGTGTAAGTTGAATAAGTCCGGTGAGAAGACGCATCCTTGCCTTTCGCTCCTTTCTTTTTTGTATATTCGCTGAACTCGTTCTCTATGCGCATGCATGCTGTTTGCTGCCAGTATAGGGTCTTGATTATTCTAAAATCTTTCCCGAATATATCAAGGTTGCTGAGCAATTCTAAAAGATCCTTGTGGCATACTTTGTCGAAGGTCTTTGTGTACACGTCCTTCTGCATTTGTATTGCTTTTTCTGATAACATTCTGAGCATGAATATCACGTTCCTTGATCCGGTGACTTTAACGAACCCGAACAGTTCTTGTCCTATCTCTGGCCTGATTCTGCTGCGCGCTCTGTCCATCAGAATACGGATGATGAGTTTTGTCATGTGAGGCATTAGGCTTATTGTTCGGTGGAGTTCACATTCGTTTGCGACTGGTTTCTTAGGTAAGTGCTATGAAAATAAAACTTCTTAGACCTTCCGGTATATCACCACTGTTGTAGATTTCATTTATTATATCTGTGGTCTTGTCTATACCAACAGCTGACAGTTTAAATATTTCTGAACGTGTTTGGAGCTATGCATGTCATCCGTATGAAAGACTCGATCTGACGAGGCTATTTAAGAAAAATGACTCGAGTTTTCAGGTTGTTGCTTTGGGTTCGTAGCAATTTGCCGTGTTCCACGAAACTACCCCCCGGCTCTGCCTGAGGTAGTTTCAATTTTCTAATTTCTTTTTTTTCTGAAATATTCTCATTCTCTTTCTGTTGTATCGTCAAAGGGAATGATACATAGAGAAGAATAGGTGCTTAATATATTTATTCAGCACCTGTATCCGGTGCTAACGGATACATACAAGAAACACAGAACAATAAGTTACAAACAATTAACAAGACAACTTACAAGGAATAGAAGAGGGTCAAATGCTGTATAGACAGAGATCAGTCCGAATATTAATCAGCTTAGTAACAACTTATTAATCAACTGTTGAAGTCATTAATCGTAGACTGCTTAAGACTATGAGCCAGACCATCTGGTAGAGAGTTGAAGGGGTGCTAGATACTCTACAACATTTTCATTTCTAGTAACTCCTTGCGTCTTAGTGGCATTGTCGCCTTACTTAGGGTGTAATTCATTATAAAAAAATGGGTTGCATTACAATAAAAAGACAAATATCATGACGACAATATAAATAACAATTATACATACGCCTGTTATTCTACATTTATGTGCTTGTTAGGCACATTTTGCGAACAGATTGCACAAATGTTTTGTTGGTTTAATTTGTTTAACGACATATCAAACTCTATGGGTTATTTAATGCCGAAATCTAAATAGTTTAAACACAAGTTCATGGCTCCAACTAAATATATACTCTAAATAGGTACCGTTGTTAATTTTATTATAAATAGACACTGTTGGTATATTTCATATAAAAATGTATTTTCATACTTTCAGGTTTGCTTTTTTTTGGGGGTGGGGAGTTCGCTATTTGCCCATAGCTAGGACCTTAACAGGCGCTACCATCCCGGGTCAGGGCGCACCTGGGAACAATTGCAATTAAGAGGGGGTTCCACTTTCTTCAAAACCTTCAATCTCCCGGTCAAAGTTCAAAGGCCTTGCTGCCGGATGTACTTTATTCAGGACTGCAGAAATGTTTAAGAAAAGAAGAATATTTCATTTTCTTTTTGTTACTATTCATAAGATGTGCGTAGCTGGAGTACTTCGTCGTCGCGTCATGGTTGGCATGTTTGTTTCGCAAGATCATTTTCGACTGAACAGTGAGTTCTATCTTCACTGGCTGTCCCATACTTTGGGCCCTGTGCCACACCAAAGATACGCTTAGTAAATAGTCACAAATTTTATGCATAGAGTGCGATATAAATCTTTTGTAATGGTAAGTATTTCTTGGTAAATCTCGTGAGACGTTTAGAGCGAAGAGTAGAAATGACGTCACGTTTTTATCTCTTTTTAGAGTACACAGTGCACAGTGGCAACTCTATCCTTACGTCAGTTAACACTGATGCTTGGGCATTGACATCGGCACAGTTGAAGACGTAATGATCTAAGAAGCTGTCTTTGTACATTACCCAATATGTCCATTTTCTAGAAAGTGAGTTTCCTAACAAATGGCGTTCGTTTATATGATTCCCGCTTTTATACTTTTTGTTCCTGTTTTAAATAGATTCTTATATAGTTCAACATATCATTAAAGAATATCGACTTAAGACCATATCACGTTGAAACATCGGTTACTATACGATCACCAATGTTAAACAATGTCGAGTCAGTTCAGTACCTACGCCCTTGTGCAAATTAATAGAAACAACCGCTTTCTTTCAACATAAGGTCAGTTTTAGACCCACTAGAGTGAAAAATTTTAATCGATTTCTATTTTTTCTCAGATTAACTTATTTGAAGTCTCGTGAATTAATATGAATCTATTTTCGGTGTGTATGATGAAATATGTTTGACCTAGAAAAATATTGCCTCATCCGTGATTTCATCAGATTTTAATCACACCCAGACACTATTATCTTGGCTCTCGATTAGTTGTCCTACCGCCGTTGTCTGCGATGGACGTTACTCAAAGGAAGCGTATGAAAATTATAAAGTAATTGAAACAACCGCTTTAGTTTCCTTTCTTTCAACATACGGTCAGTTTTAAACCCACTGAAGTGACAGGGTGTAATCGATTTCTATTTTCCTCAGATTAGGTTATTTGAAGTGGCGTGCACTAATATAAATCTATTTTCGGGGTGTATGATGAAATTTGGTCTTGAAAAATATTGCGTCATCCGTGATTGCATCGGATTTTCATCACGCCCAGACACTATTATCTCGACTGTCGATTAGTTGTCCTACGGCTATTGTCTGCGATGGACGTTACCCCAAGGAAGCGTATGAAAATTGTAACGTTACACGAACACAATGGCAAGCCTTACCAGTGAGCAAATCAAAGTACTATAGACTGGCCCAAAAACTCAGGGGAAGTAAATCCAATAGAGAACTTGTGGTCAATCTGCAAGGAATGACTGTGGAATTGGTATATGAAGTACTAACATGTACATGGGTCATGTTTCATTGAAAAATACGAAAAATGTATATAATAACGGAATTATTTGTATTGTTTCAATTAATTCGTAAAAGGGTGTAACTGAGTGACCACTTGGTAACATAAGGTGCTATAATCTTTATGTGCGTCTGAAGTTTTAGATAACGGCTCGGAATTGGCGATCGGGGTACCGAGTTTCAATTCCATTCAGGTTTTTTATATTTACTTACGCGCAAATGCTCTTGATTAAGTCATGACACTACCTCTTCTACTCCCAGCAATGGGTTAAATAGTACGACGTCTATCATAAATCAAAAAATTTCTTACAATTTAAAAAAAATATTTCTGGCTTTAAACCACCTGCAGAAGGTTGATAAAGCGTAAGAAACAAAATCAATCAACAAATTATTTTCTCCTCTTTTGAAAACCACTCTTATCTATAATATTTCCTGTTTTGTCATTTGAGTTTTTATTTGTACCCAACTGTTTCTTTTTTTTTTTTTTCATGTGTCATGACCTTTCAGGACGTAGGCGATCATAGCTCTCCATCTCCATCTCTCCGCTGCAGCTCTCAACAAGTTCCTTCCCTTTGCTTTCTCCCCCAGACCACGTTCTGTCATCCACTTCCTTAAGGCCGTTAGGTATGCCATGCGTTGTTTTCCCTTGTCTCTCTTTCTCGCTATACGACCTGTGAGTATCAGATTCTCCAGGCTATCCTTCCTCATTATATGTCCGAAGAACTTCAGCTGCCTCTTCCTGGTGTTTAGTATAAGCCTCCTCCTTGTTTGCAACCTCTCTAAGACCTCATCGTTGCTCACACGCTCGGTTCATAACATCCTTAGCATCCTTCTGTAGAACCACACCTCTGTCGCCTCGAGTCTCTTCTTTCTTACGCGAATTTATTGGTTACAGATAAAGGAATGTAAATTTGTTGCCATCATAACGAGACCTTTAATTGTTATCATTAAGGCACAGTATTACTTCAGGACCTAGGTAATCATAGCCCTCCACAACTTCCGCTCTCTTGTCGCTCTAAACAATGCTTGACTCTTTATCGTCCCTCTTAGTTCGGGTTTTGTCATCCGTTCACACAAATTCCTGAGGTAAGTCTCACACCCTTTCTTTACTTAATGTATCCTGTGAGTATTGAGTTTTCCAAGCCGTCCTTCCCCATAATATATCCCAGAAATTTTCTAGTTTATTTTTTTATTTTATTTTTTTTTTTTTTTTTTTTTTTTGGAGGGGGATTTCTTGGTGTGATGAGAAAATAAGGGACTTTCAAGTGCTTATTGCATGTAGATATTAAACTTCTTACTTACACTTGTATACCCAAAACAACTGTCGACAAAATGTAAATAATGTCCGATTTTAGAATCAACTTTTATTCCTGTATTAATATATTCAAAATCAGTCAAAACAGGAATCGTAAGCATGGAGTTACAAGTTTATGAATGCCTTTACGATAAAACTCTAAATGCTTGGACGCCAAGAATTTTTTTAATTAAGTTTTTGTACAAATAATGTCTTCTGGCTTAAAAATTGTCAATATGCTTGAAATGTTAGTAGTCAGTGGACAAGACACCAAAGGAATATGGTGGATATGGCAAAATCTTGTACCCCAAATCAGTGAGCATCTACAGTGACATTCTGGTAATATGTGGCCGAGCATTGTCATGAAGCAGAATTGGGCCTCGCCGATTAACCAATGCCAGTTGCATTTTGCTTGACTGAATGACAATTTTATCCAGTTGATGGCAGTAAACTTCGACAGTAATGCTCTGGTTAGATTCCAGAAATCTGTAATGCATCAGGTCAATGGCGGACTATCAGAAAGTCACCATAATTTTCTGTCGATGCAATTCCAGTTTTGGAAAATGTTTGGATGCACCGTCTTGATCACGCTATTGATCCGATCGTTCACGATTGTCATAAAGATCCATTTCTCATTGCCAATCATTATTCGACCAAGAAATGGATCATTCGATTTTCATAGATGGTGCATCGAACAAACATCAAAACGTCGAACTCTTTGACTTTCTCTGAGTTCATGTGGAACCCATTTATCGATTTCTTTGCCAATTCTCTTGAGATCGTCCGATATTGTAGAAATGCTGAGAGATTTCTCTGATACTTTGACGTCGGTTTTGTTCGATTAGTGTTTTCAGATGTTGAATTTTAATTGCATATGAACGTCCTCTACTTCCCTGATCTTCAAGACTCGTATCCCAGAACTGCGGAACTTCAGAAACCAGTGCCGTACTGTCCGATATAACAAGTGGATCCTTTACTCCATGCTCAGTTATTGTTGGCATCAGTTTGAGAAGCATGATGACCGAAGTTGAATGCGTGCAAAATAATTGTTAGCTTCGAAATTTAAAAATTAACTGTTAACTTGAAATTTAAAAGTTCATCTTTTAGCTTTGAAATTTAAAGCTCATTTGTTATTTTTTAACTTTAAAACTCAACTGTTATTTTTTTTAAATTTCAAACCTCCATTGTTAGCTTTAAACAAGAAATATCATCTGTTATCTTTTAACTTTAAAGATCTACTGTTAAAAAAGCCATATCAGTCCATTCTTCATTTGTGCTTGAAAGATCAACTTTCACGTGTGTTTTGACCTGTAAATACTTTACAGTTTTTTGTTTTTATTTTTGTTTTGTTTATTTTTTATTATGATGTTTTCTTCTTCTTCTTCTTCTTCTTCTTCTTCTTCTTCTCGCTGTCAAGTCTTCTCTGAGATATAGGGTTCTTTCTGCTGTTTCCATCCCTTGTAGCAATTTCGTTTTTAGTGAAAAATCAAAATTACCAATTCTGAAGACGTCTCTGCACCAGACTCCTCGGTCTTACGGCAACGACATCATTTCTACAGTGAAACATGTATTTTGTATATGAACACAACTCAACTTAAGTAGACGGGTCCACTTGAAAAAAATAGGGAAAAGATTAGGGGGATATTTGGATTAGTATTCCTTAGACATTTCTCAAAGCGCTATATTTGTCAGAATAAAGAAATATTGATTTTTATCATTTTAAAAGTTTCTGCTGAGGGTTCAATTCATATTATCGGTATAGTGTAAAATCGATCCCTGTATTTTTACAGAGTTATCTGAACTTAACGTTTATTTACAGATAAACAGCCACCTTACGAGAGCGTATGGTTGATGTTAAATATATAATTTTGGTATTATCTTCTAAAATTTGTTTTATGATAATATTATTTGGCTTATTCGTTATATGTTGATCTATATGTGCGTGAATTACACACATATTGAAAAATGGCAAGTCAACCTCTTCCCCTCTGAGTAACACAAAGGTTTGGTACAATTAAAATTACGTTAGATGTGTAATATGGAAAATTAAAACATGGGAGAGCTTAAAGCTACTATGTTAGAATTGGTTAGAGTCCAGTTTGAACAACAACGAAGAAACGAAGAAAAACAATTAGAATTACAGCAAAAGCACGAAGAAGAACAATTAAAATTACAGCGACAAATGATAGAACAATAGAAAAGATTTGAAGAATTGCTTCTACAAACAGGGTTGAATAAGGGTCAAAATACCGAGAACGAAAGTATATTTTCACAAAACGCGATTTGGAGTGCAACTGACAATTTCATTTATTCGCCAGACGAAGATAAAACCTGCGCTTCATATTTCAGAAGGTATGAGGATCTATTCGAAATAGATTGTGGGAAATGGGCAGACGCTAAAAAGCTACGCCTACTACTCCGGAAATTAGGGACTACTGAACATAGCAAATTCATGGACTACATATTACCTCGAAAAACTAGTGATTTGACTTTCGTTGAAGCTGTAAATCCCCTTACAGAATTATTCAGCCCAAAAATGTCGTTATTCCACAAAAGGTGGAAGTGTTTAAACCTAACCAAGAAAGACAGTGAAGATTACTCGACGTTCATATCGGTAGTTAACAAACATTATGACGATTTTAAATTGGGCGAACTTACTGCAGACAATTTAAAATGCCTAATATTCGTACAAGGACTTGTATCAACGGAAGATACAGAAATTAGACGTAGAGTCCTAACCAGGTTAGATGGGGAACCAAGTTTAACTTTACAATATATAGCCGAGGACTGCCAAAAATATATAAGTGTAAAAAATGATTCTAGAGACATTGAAGAGTCAGGCGTTGCAAACATAAGAAAAATACATCGAAAACCACATTTTTCCTCTCCTCCAAAAACAAGTCAAACAAAAAAGATTATTTTCACTCTCCTAAGAAAAAAGTCAACTCAATGAAAAACAAAAAATTACCGCCTAATCCATGTTACCGTTGTGAAGCACTTCATTGGTTTAAAGATTGCCAATATCGGTTTAAACTTGTCTAACTTGTAATAAAGTTGGGCACATGAGTTCACATTGCAGAGCAAATAAAGGAGGAAAAAGCCGGATTAAAACCACAAAAACAGACGAACTGGATGTTAAAAATAGAAGAAAGTATGTGCAGGTAGAAATACTGAATAAAAAAGTCAGGTTACAATTAGACTCTGGGTCTGATTTATCAATAATCAACCTACATACTTGGAAAAGGTTAAATAAACCAACTATGCTAACAACCGGCAAAATATCTAGGTTGGTGACCGGTAAAAAAAATTAAGTTTGAGGGTGAAATTATCGCGAATGTTACTTTGAACGGAACAACCAAAAAATTAAAAAATGTTCGTTTTAAAAAACACAGACAATCTCTTTGGCACAGTTCAATCTGTGGGATTTGCCAATTAATATTTTTGTCAGAAAGTAGAAAATCTGACGACCGAGTCAGATAAACTAAGAAATGAATTAAAAGAAACCTTCCCTGAGGTCTTTTCGGCTGGCCTTGGTAGATGCAAAAAGATGTCAGCAAAATTTGTGCTAAAAGAGAACACTCAACCAATATTTAAGAAAAAAAGGAATGTGCCTTTCGCCTCGTTAGACGGAATTAGACAAACTTGTAGAGACTGACATTTTATCTAAAGTGGAATATAGCCAATGGGCAGCACCAGTAGTGTATGCAAAGAAGAAGTCTAAGGAAATCCGGGTGTGCGCAGATTTTTTACTGGACTAAACGCAGCACTAAAAGATTATCACTACCCACTTCCAAGCGAGGAAGAAGTTTCTACAAAACATAATGGAGGCAAGTTCTTTTCGAAAATCGATCTCAGCGAAGATTATCTCCAGATACTCGTTGAGGAAGAAAGCTCAGAATTATTATGTATAAATACACATAGAAGCTTATACAAATTTGAAACGCTTGCATTTAGAGTCAAAGTTGCACCAGCCATTTTTCAGAAGGTTATGGACACCATACTGAGTGGACTTGATTTTTCAATGGCTTACCGAGACGACATCTTGAGAAACAGTAAAAGCTTGGAACAACACCGGGAACACATCCACAAAGTATTTTCACGAACAGAAGACTATGGTTTCAAAATAAAGGAAGGCAAATGTGACTTCTTCATGAAAGAAATCAAATATTTGGATCACATCATAGACAAAGACGTTAGGAGACCGGACCCAGAAAGGACCACTGCAATTAAGGACATGCCGGCTCCTGAAAACGTCACAGCGCTACGGAGCTTTTGGGGGTTAGCGAATTACTACCAAGCGTTTATCCCAAATATGCATAACCTCCATGCCCCGCTGAACGAGCTTTTAAGGAAAGATAAGGTTTGGGAATGGACACCCGAATGCCAAGAGGCATTCGAGAGAACTATCAAAGTCCTAACATCGGATTTATTCCTTACGCACTACGACCCGAACCTCGAGATCCTTGTTACTAGCGACGCAAGCTCGCATGGAATAGGAGCGTACATCCTTCATAAAATGCCAAATGGAATGCAAAAGCTCATCGCTCATGCATCAAGGACCCTGCTCCCAGCGGAAAAGAACTATTCCCAAATAGAAAAAGAAGCATTAGCAATCATATTCGCAGTCACGAAATTTCACCGTTACATACACGGAAGATTTTTTACATTACAAACGGACTATACACCGCTACTCAGTATTTTCGGGTCAAACAAAGGATTACCCGGTTATACGGCAAACAGACTGCTGAGGTGGGGGATAATTCTCCTAAATTACAATTTCAAGTTGGAATACCACCCCTCGAAAAAAAATCTGTCACGCTGACGGACTTTCTAGACTGGTTCCAAGACATAGGGAACCTTTAGAAGATTCTGTGATCGCTTCACTACGAAAAGAGGGGGGGAATAAAAACTTTATTGTGTAGCACTATAAGAGAACATCCTGTGACGCAACAAGAAATAAAACCTAAAGCCCGAAATGATGAATTCCTTAGCGCAATAAATACATAAATTTCAGAGAAGGACCAACACATATCAGACAATTTTTTCCTATGTGACGAGGTACTCCTATACAGCGAGAGAGTCGTCATTCCAAAAAACCTACAGAAGAGAATCCTGAAGGATTTTCACATTGGGCATCCAGGGAAAAATAGGATGAGAAATCTAATGCGCAGCTACGTATACTGGCCTAAAATGGACTAGGACATCGAAAATAGGGTCAACACATGCAAGGGTTGTGCATTGGCGGAAAAAGCACCACCTATCACACATAAACCGTGGCAAAAGACGGACCGACCTTGGTCAAGGATCCACGTGGACTTTGCGGGACCGCTAGAGGGATTCTACTATCTAATTCTAGTAGATAGTTATTCAAAATGGCCGGAAGTGTTCCGATGTAAAAATCCCACTATGGAGGCAACAATAAGCTACCTTCACGAACTATTCGCTCGTTTTGGGTTAGTAGATTGCTTGGTCAGTGACAACGGAACTCAATTTACTTCGACCGACTCAGGTAAAATACATTACGACCCCCCGCCATATCACACGAGGTCGAATGGTCAAGCAGAACGCTTCGTAGACGCCCTAAAAAGAGCCCTGAAAAAAGCTTGCGGCACCTCAAAGGAAAAGCCCCTGAAGCAGTTTTTACAAGTTTACAGGATCCCGTCAAATGTTAACGCGTCAGCTTCACTATCTTCGGCAGAAATAATGTTTGCGCGTAAAGTAAGATCCGTTTTTGATAAATTGCTGCCCAAACAAACAAAACAAGGTCCGACCTCTATTGTACCAAGGAAAAAATACAGCCCAGGGGAAAAAGTATTCTTCAAGATGTTTAAAAATAACACATCTTTCTGGGAACCTGGTACGATAGAAAAGAGGTTTGGAAATATGGTCTACATAATCCAAGGCCCTCGTTTCTCTCATAAGAGACACCTGAATCAAATCAGGAAACGACTGTTGGATGACTGCAACAGTACTTCCCAGGAAGAAGAAGGAGTTATGGACACTATTTACGACACCTTCGACATTCAAATACCCCAAGCAGCTCCAGAACCGCGACGATCTAAAAGAAAGCGGAAGTCCACTGAACCTCTCGTCATCAATCTAAAAAGGAGACGATATTGAGACTCCTGCAGAGGTAAAGGCTTGGGAGAGGGTGTTCTGGGACCTACCTTTATGGACTAAATGGACTCGTTCTATTACTATATATACGGGGAGATTATGCCTCTCAAGAGAGCTGTCTACAGTTGACCTGTTCCAGCTAAACAGTCGAACTCTCTGTCTTCGGGCGGAGAGGAACCCGGACGAGGCTCTGCCGAAGGGCAGAGTCTCGTTCGGGGAAGTTGACTGACACTGTGTATGCGGGTTCAAAAAGGGATTATTTTTGGTCTAGCCGAGGGGCTCGGAGATCCCACGTTAAACCGCAGTCTTATTTGTTCAAGCCTTTCATGTGTGGCACTCAGATACTTTTATCTATTAAGTGAACATCTTGCTTCAAATTGGTCTTGAAATAGGCTTTGCCGTGGCCCTTTTAGTCGGTCACATAATTTTTTAAACATGAAAATATATTGAGCAAAAAGCGATTTATATAATACCAGTATGTAATGAAACATACCATCTGACGCTTAAAAATATAAAGGGAACTGATTTATTAAATGGTTCATTGGAATCTATTTTAGTTATGAATTCTTTCTTGTGAATTCTTTATTTCGCTTTATTGAAACTCAATAAATTATTTCAAGACTTTTGTTTCTTTGCATCTCACTATTAAAACTATTTTACAATTGCTGTCATTTTTACTGCAAAGGCACACTAGTATTTTAAATAATGTTCAGATAAACGAATATATATATTGTTGATATTTGATATATATTATTGTATATTTCGTGTGATAGAACCTGCATGCTTTGTGAGTATTTGTGTGAAAATTCTGTTTATTTCTGTTTTCCTGTGTATGCTTCTTTTAGACTGTTACGAGAAGGTTTTATTTGTGTATGTGTGTGAAAAGAAGGTGTGTCTACATTCCAAGAGCTGGGAAAGGTAGCTAGATTTCGAAAATCTCTGCAGTGAAATGAGGTCCCAATTAAATGAACCACTCATTGAACGAGTGGCTCATTTAGTTGCTATCGCTATGCCAAGTAATACTGCATAGCAGAAACTTTTAAAAACAAACCCTGCGGGAAAATACTTGGAGAAATACCTGCGTGAAGTATACTTTAAAAAGGTTGGAACAACATTATTCAAAAGAGAATTTTAAATAACGAGCCGAATATAGATACTACAAACCGACAAATGGTAATTGTAAAAGAGATTCTTTTACCTCCATAAAATGTCTGTAAACACATTTTCTCCAAGACAACTATTTTCTTTTTCCTTTTTTTTTTTTAATTTTTTCTAAGTCCGCTTAAATTTCCTACTCTGGATATAGCTATATAAAGCTGACCATGTGAGGATCATTTGAATAATTTTCTAATATTTTTATATTACTATTAATAATAATAACTTATGGCCCAGTAGATAAAAGCTTCAGTTGAGTGATCAAAAAAAAAAAGACTTGTCTCAAGAGTTGTAAGTTCAATATCTGGCCACAGTAGAGGGAACAAAAACTTTTATCAAGTGGAATTAACTAAAACTGAGATATCCAAAGGAATGGTACTTGGAATTAGCACAATCCACTCGCGTAGTCTCAATAAAGTTTTCGGTTCGAAATTACAAAAAATATAACCTGAAGAAGGCCGACAGCGTACAACAACCGAAACGTCGTGAATATGGCAATAAAAATAAGAAACAATATTCCAAATAATATAAATACCGTAAATAAATAACAATGTAATTAAATAAAATAACAATCAGAAATTTTACTATTTTTCACTTATTTAAATAATTCCGTACAGCTTCAAGAAAATCTAAAATATTACTTTGACTTATTAAGATAATTACAAATAATTTTTCTTCCGTTCGACTAATTTGAAAAAAAAATGAAATATCAGATGACAACAATGCTTATTACTACGAACGCTGTAGGTTTACTAACTTACAACTGAATTTTGACAAGACAGATATAAATTCTTTCTATACAAACAAATTTTATTGAGAGAAACATTGCTTATAGTCCCTTGAGAACATATCCAAAAATCATTTTACGGTTATTTAATTTATTCTATAATTTCCGACTTTAATATTTACTAAGTTTAGATTAGCAAATCACAAGACCCCCAAGTGCGCAATACCCAGTAAATACATTCGTAAAAGTCCGTAAGACTACTTCTTGGTGAGACATCCAGCACATAGATAGATAGATAGATAGATAGATAGATAGATAGATAGATAGATAGAAAGCAAACTAGTAATTTATATAGATAGATAAATAGCTAGATAGATAGATAATCAGAATGGCATAGATAGAAAAATAGTTATTTAGCTAGATAGATAGATAATCAGAATAGTACAGATAGATAGATAGATAGATATGAGCAGACTGGGATAGATAGATAGATAGATAGATAGATAGATAGATAGATAGATAGATAGATAGATAGCAACAATATTGTTTGTTTCCTCGAAGAAAAATCGAAAGCGGAATGCTCCCTCGCTGATAGCTGATGAGATCAATATGAGAGAGGCTGATTCTAATGTGGCGCTGACAGGGGAAGGCTGTTTCTTCTTAGGTCTTTAAAAATGAATATTTTAAATGTATATATAAATGTATAAAATATATATTCGCTGGTTCCCAGACTTCATGAGTTCAAGCGCCCTACGAGGCTGGCATCCCGCTCTCACCCTTTCACTGTCAAAACTCCTAAATGTAGCCGTCTCTTCTACTCCAATAGCTTCATGTCTCGCACCTCTCGCCTGTGGAACTCCCTTCCTTATTCCAGTTTCCCTGAGAGCTATAATCTCCAACTATTCAAATATAATGTCAATCGACATCTCCAGTTACCGTGATCTATCCACTATCCTTCTCCTGATCCTTTCCTCTATCACTCCTATCTGATCTTGCTCCAAATCTTCTGTAACCCCTTGCGTCATAGTGGCTTCCCGCCTTGCTTGGGGTGAAACGCTTATATATATATATATATATATATATATATATATATATATATTGTCCTGGATTGGTTATTTTTGTTGTATTTTTTCAATCGAATATTTACGGTGAGTAATTTTTTTCTTAGGCTTTCTCTTCATTCCTTTAGTTATATATTTCTTGTATATATTTATATATACTTTTAAAATGTCTGTTTATAGTGCTGTCTCATTTCTATTCAACACTGGTTACATTGTCTTTAGCTTTGAGAAGCGTCACTAACATATCCGACATCAAAACGCCTTTTTTTTTTCTCTTGAGAACCAATGGAAAATTTGCTTTACCATCTTCTTTAATGATTTTACCCCAAACAAAGGCGATGATGCCACTAATGCGCAAGGGGTCACTGAGGAGTGGAAGAGAATGAAAAAAGACTTTATAAGGAACCGGAAGTCCAATCCTAAACAGGAAACAAGGGATAAACCTATACCCCTGTTCAAAAAACCGTGGAGCAGTTTCAGCTAAACTATCGGCTTCTATCGAGGAAAAATAAATAAATAGTAAAAAATACAGATTTTAGGCGGAGAATTTTGAAGAATAGATTTAAAGTAATTTTTTTGACGAAATCGAGGACCTAATCTTAAAAAGGAAACAAGAGATAAACCTCTACTTCTATTTAAAAGACCGTGGAGGAGTTTGAACCGGGCGATAGGCGAACCTACAATAAATTAAAGGTAAAAAACAATAATACAAGATATATGCTTGTGACAAATATTAAAGGATAAAGAGTCCGTTATTGGGTTCAATACAGCCGTCCAGTATTCATATAACAATTGTTCTAGATGCGTTAAAATTAACAAACTATTTCTTGTCTCAGTTAATAAAAGATTGTAGATCATTTTTGATATCAGCTGACAATTTGACTTGATCTATGTCAAATTATAATTTGTACGTCAATATTAATATCTATCGGATAAATATAATAAATATATGATTACGTTGAGTCATAAGTAATTTCTGTTTTGGGGAACATATTTTAATAGCGAATGTATCGTGCTAACTAAGTTTTTTTTTCCCTGTGGAGGCTTCCGTCATCTACGAAAAAACTATAGGATTTACGCAACTTCACCAGGAGACATTCTTGAAGATGTCAGAACAAGCGAAAGAAACCAACTGATGTCACTGTTTAGACAGTTGTTGCTTCTGATGGTTCGAAATCGTCCTCAGTGTTAATTGAAGAAAGAGTGAAGGTGAATAGCAAAGTTGACGAGCAAATGGAGAAAGAGATGTGTTTCCCTGGTGTTAGCTATGTCTTCACTCAAGGCGGTTTCGGTCATAGGGTCGCTACGCACGAGACTATTTCCCGCCAATGTCTCGGTTGCGTGTCAATTATCCGGGTCTCTGCGAACACTTAATATGACGTGAGAAAATCGGCAGACTAGAAAGATGACTAAACTTTCTCCTTGCTAAACCATTAACCTATGTGTCCGAAGGAGTTAAAGGGTCGTACTTGAAATACAAGCTCCCAGGATATGTGACATAATTAATGCTCTGGCTGTATTCGACTTGGCCGAGAATGATTTGATTAAAAACAACACTAAAATGAAGATCACTTGTCAAACATGTTAAATAACGTAAGAATGGGTTCAGTAGTGGAAAAGTGATAATTTAAGGCACAATTTAAATATCGAGTAATGTCATCGACATATTAATAGTAACTTGTAGCAATGTCAAGGAAACCCCGGCTTTAAAAGAGACAGACAGACAGACAGAAAGAGAGAGAGAGAGAGAGAGAGAGAGAGAGAGAGAGAGATAGCAAAGAAAATTATTAGGCTGGAAAGAAAGCCGTGTCACAGGAAAGAAAATGCTTCTTTGATCTGGATCGATATTGTTGAGGGGTCCTCCCCTTTTTATACAAATGAACTCACCCATTATATACATATACTACTGTTACGCGAAGACCGGGAGAGCAAGACGGGAGACAGACCGGAAGAGAGGTGAGTGAAAGGTTGTAGATAACCGGAAGAGTGAGAGTAAAGTGACAAAACGAACGTAGCGACCAAGAGTCACCGTGAGCGAGCACGTAGACTCAGTAAGAAGTCATAAAGCGATATTTCAATACCAAAGACTATATAGATATTTTGCTACTGACCCGTATTCCTGGGACTACTAACCTGCATTACCAGTTTGTACTATTACGTTAATACATTATTTTCCTATATTTCTGTATGTAAAATCAGGAACAAACAATAGGAAGGGAACGGGTTGGCCCGGCACCGCCTACTTCCGGAAGAAAGAAACTTCTCCGTTTCAAGACAGGTTGCTCAAAACAATTTAGCTTCAACACATTGAGTGCTGGACAGTTCGATGGAATTACTCTATGTAAAATACAAACAGTCTCAGTTGTCGGTAAGAAGGACAGCAACACCTCAGTTCGAAACACACAACGTAGTTATCCAAAAAATAAAAAAACAATCGCCTCAAAACTCCACTGATCTTTGCACTCAATAACAACACCGCCTCATAGTTCGCTACACACGATCTCTCGAGTGGTCTCCCGCCGTCACCTTTATGCCAGCGAACACCAACCAATTTGCATACGGCCAAGTTCTCCTCTCGCCAATCCTCGTAGCTACGAGATCGCGTTTCCCATAAGACCGACTCACCGTAATGGCGGTGTTTCTTCCTTCGGATCAATTACTGCCCTGCACGCCAGACACAAACGAACCCTCTTATGTCGAGAGCTAAGGTTAGTCTCACTTTCATGTCCACAATTCCTTCTTGGCGTTTGTTATTTATTGGTACCAGATTTCATCCCGGAATCCACAAGAGATATAGTTATCAAGATAATATGTCCACCCATTTTCGATAATCCCATCTATCTGTTGATAGATGAGATTAATAGCGGTGTCACGAGAAAAATCCTTCTTTTGACATATCGCTTTTATTTTGTTAATTCAGTACAGTTCTTTCGGTTTCTATGCAGAGCAACACCCAGAATCACTGTTAAACTCTTCACGATTAAAGGAATGTTTTCTGTCTAAAAATGTCAGAATGATTTGAAAAAGTGATAGTCGGATCACTCTTATCAGGAGAGTAAAGACAATGAGGAAAATCATGCATATTTTATGTCATAATCCTTTCCTGAATGACTCGGTCGATATGTGGTCATTAACTATCATAAAAGGACAACACGCCTTATTAACCAATAAGCGGGTGTGCGCTTTTGAAGCAATAAACGTTGCCGATGAGTGAAAGTGAGTGTTGTAACCTAAGGAAGGGTACTGAACAGAATAATCAACGATGGTTGATAATGAACGATAATACTTAGGACAAGAACAACACATATAAGATTCGCCAGCGGCGGGTAGAAGTAGTAGTCAACTACCAGAAGTGAGTCAAGTGAATTCCACAATGAATGTCCACTTGCAGGATATCTACCAATCGACCGACGCCGGTCACATATAACCGAATTTAATGTGGGGTATCCGAGCCCGCAGGCTTAGCCAAAAATCCCCCGTAGACGAATAATTCCGTTATTATTTACTTTTTTCGTACCTTTTCAATGAAACATGAACCAGTGCACATGTTAGTGCTTCGTATATTCATTCCACGAAGTCATTCCTTGCAGATTGACCAAAGATTCTTGATTGGATTTAAATCAGGAGAGTTTCCAGGCTAACTCTATTGTACTTTGATTTGCTCACTGGTAAGGTTTGCCATTGTATTCGTGCAGCATTACAATTTTCGTCCGCTTCCTTGAAGTAACGTCCATCTCAGACAATGACTGTAGGACAAGTAATCAACAGTCGAGACAATAGTGCCTGGATGTGATAAAAATCCGATGCAAACACGGATAACGCAGTATTTTTCAAGGCCAAACATATTTCATCATACACCTCGAAAATACATTCATATTACTGCACACCACTGCAAATGATCTTATCTGAGGAAAAAATAGAAATAGATTGCACCCTGTAAGACCAGTGGGTGTAAAATTGTCCGTATGGTGAAGAAAAGGAAACTAATGCGGTTGTTTCAATTAATTTGCACAAAGGTGTATATTTGATTGACGATAACATAGTTAAAATATACGGATCGGGAGACAAACGAAAATTTCGCTTGTCTCTGATTCCTTGAAGATGGATATATTTACTCAGAAAAGATTTTCTAAAACAGTTACATTTCACATTCTCAGCGACAAGTTTTATTTGCCGTTTTGTTGATTAATTACTATCTGCGTTTAAATTTTCCTGTGTCTAAAGGCGATTTAACTTGAACAGTAAAACCCATTTCGAAGACATTAACTAAAATTATTCCTCGACGCAAGAACACAAGCTAAGATAGATTCAGAGAAAACAAAATCTGATTACAGATAAAGCCGGTAATAATACCTGCAACCAGAAACAGGTAGAGATGAATGATGTGTAATCAATATTCGTAAAAATAAATCAATTGAAATTTTTACCAGAAACATCTTGATTTCATTTGTTACTGCCCTTAAGCTATTCGGGTAATTTTCTTACTGGTGCATTTTCGGTAATAAAGCAGAAAAGGAAGTAACCACGATGGCGGTGGATGAGGTTTATCTGATTGGATGTATTATTCGGGTTCTATTTACGGCAATCAGCGTACAACGCGACACATCTGTTTCAGATGCTGTTTAACGCAAAGAGTACCGAAGGTGATTCATGCTTAATAACAAGTATTTGCGTTTATATCTCAGAGGGCAAAGCTATGGATTAAAAGGCCAGGAAATATCTTCTTTTTTTTGTTTTTTTTTTGTTTTGTTTTTTCGTTTTAATCAGTATCATTCCATGCAAAAGCTACTAAAACACAAACGGGTTACAGGGTGTGGAAGAATTAGGAACAGAAACATTAATAATGAGCGGGAAGAGGAAAAAGTAATCAGAAGAACAGTAGATAGCAATTGACATTGCATTTAAATTTTTGAAGATTATAGCTGGGCGAAAAACATGGAGCTGGAAAAGAGTTCCACAAGCGAGAAGTGCGATAAAAGAAACTGTTAGCATAGAATTTACGGTTGCTACTCGGCAGCTCAACTGTAAATTGATGAGATCCCAACGCTAGTTTAGTACAGCGCTTAAATTCAAAAAGTCCATGTACCATAGCGAAGAACGATCTTTATTCTGCATTATGTACAAGGCCAAAATGGGGAATCGGGAACAGAATAGTCTTCTTCTAAATACTGCAATTCGGTAGCCACAATCAAACCTATTACAATATTCTTTACACCAAAAACACCACGGTCTTACTAACATTCTTACTACATCTACCATAATACCTCATTGTCTCTATGAAAGTCGTAACTGGTCCCCATATTTACAATTCTTGTCTGTGGCGGATGGGGAATATAACAACAATTTAAAAATCTCACCCCCAATGTACCATAATGAAGAGCGATATTTATTCGTAAAAATTACAAAGTGTGATACAAGACCCCGAAGGGCAATGGGGAAAAGGACGGTCTTAATCTGTTCTAGCATTAAAATTATCTAGCCTCAAACACTAACCCAAACAATATTCCTAACACCCAAACAACGCATTCTTACCTATCATACTACATCCACCATAATACCTCATTGTCTCTATGAAAGTCCTAATTCGTTCCCATGTGTACAATTCATTGTCGGTGGTGGGAGGGGAACAAAATAACAATTTAAAAATCCAGACCCCAATGAATATTTACAAAAAAGAACAAAAACTCTATACCATAATGAAGATCTATATTTATTTCCACATCAATACAGAAAATGTAGCACAAGGCCAAAAATGAAGAATGAGGAAAAGGACGGCCTTGTTCTGCCTTAAATTTAAACTTAGCTAGCCACAAACACTGACCCAAACATACCACAATATTTCTAACACCAAAACAATACATTCTTACTTACCTTTCTTACTACACTCACCATAATACCTCATTGTCTCTATGAAAGTCCTAACTAGTCCCCATATGTACAATTCATTGTCTGTGGGGAGAAGGAGAATGAAACAACAATTTAAAACGTAGCCCCAATAAGTATTTACAATATGAGTACAAATTTATTTGCATACCATAATGAAGAGCGATATTTATTCTGTTTAATACAGAAATGTAGCACAAGGCCGAAAAGGGGATTGGGGAAAGGACGGTCTTCTTCTGTCTTAACTATAATTTAGCTAGCCGCAAACACTGACCCAATCGTACGAAACAATATTCCTTTCACCAAAACAACACATTCATTCGTACCTTTCTTACTACAACCACCATAATACCTCTTTGTCTCTATGAAAATACTAATTAGTCCCCATATTTACAATTCGTTGTCTGTGGGGGGGGGGAATAAAACAACAATTCTAAAAGTTAACCCCAATGAGTATTTACAATATGCATACAAAAAAATTTACAAGAAACTAAAGAAAATCAGATTAGTAATAAAACCCCCCACAATTACTAAATGTGACAGAAACATCACTTCACTGGCCGAAATCAATGCGGGACTATAATAGTATAAACCATTCATTCATCCCAATCACTCACACTGACATGCACTCATTCAGACACAACAACAAATACGAAAAGAATCACTCACACGAAAACGAAAGGCGCCCCGCATCCACCAGTGAAGAGCTCATCTGAACAATTACCATGAAAGTATTTATAGAAAAGACACAGAGGGGTAACATTAAGGCAGTGGGAAAGTGACTGAAACCGAGCCGCCAGATCAGGACCAATAATATTGCTGATTCTTTGGATTTTATCAAGGATCTCAAGGTAAATAACAAGAGTACCTGACCATGTATGGCAGTAATATTCTAAGCATGGACGAATGGTAAAAGAGATTCTGGAGAGAAATATTTTGTTTTTGCTAATAGATATTAGCAATATTTCTTTCTACGACAGATGAAGACATAGTCGCTTTTGTATTTATTATAATTCTTAGTGTTTTCTGTGCTGATAATCGTAACTCCTAGCTACAGTTTTTATTTAAGTGTAAAAGGAGGAAACAGGAAACGCCATTAAAATGGAAAGGTCAGGAATGTCTAGCGTTATAACTCACTCTATGGAAACGGTAATAATTTAACAGGTATTCTCACTGCAACGACTAACATACATATGCACACATATATATTCATATACCTGCATTTATTTATGTATTTTTATTGCTTCGAACGTTATTATTAGGGAATATCCGTATTTGAGTAGACACTCTGTTTATTTAAACAGTATTTATTTCGTCTACATCCGGCGTATCCAAGAAACCTCAATAAAAAAACAATGTGCGCTCCGGCGGGATTCGAAACTGCATTCCCCTTCAGATCCGGTGTGCCTTTACCTCTCGGCTACGAAGGGCTTCACAGTAAAGCATAGTTCTGTTTTGCCTTTAAAGAAAACTCACACACCCAGATTTTTCTCACGATGTTTAAATACTCGGTTGCGTATTTGAAACGTAAACAAAGCAATTTCTGAAGAAGTAATGGATTTTATTTTGTAATCCGAGATATTTTTTTATTACTCCAATCGTTATTTTTGTGGACACCCGTATTTGAGTAGACGCTCCGTTTAATTTAAACATTATTTATTTTGTCTACCGACCTGAATACTCGAGAAAAATTATTAAAGAGAATGTGCCCTCTTGCTGGATACGAACCTGCGTCTCCCATTGTAGAAGAAAACACCGTCTGTTTTATGTATGCATGAGTTCATGATCGATCGAGATAAATAAAGAGGCAACGTGGAGTAATGAATAGAGACTTGGATTGAGGAATCGGAGAGCCGAATTCGAATTCCAGTCGAATCCATTACATTCACTTACGTGCTAATAACCTTGGGAAACGTGTGAATCCTCTTCTCCTTACAGCTATGGGTAAATAGCAGGACAGACTGGGTTCTATAGCCTTGGATGGAAACTAGGAGAAGGACAACTCTGAATTCAAAATCTGCGGAGAGTCGTTTGGGGACCTTGTGGCACGTAGTGCACCAGGTCTCTGTATTCGGCCCTTCAAAAAGTGTGGATGGTTCTGCACAAATCTTTCACCACTATAATCAAATCTCATGTTCTGGCGTCGGGCTGTTAGTTTCCTTGGAACTGATCTGCTTGACCCTCATACATCGAATTCGACGGGAGAGTCGTGTATATATATATATATATATATATATATATATATATAATCAGGATAATTCTGAATCAGATTCAGAATTATCTTGATGATCCGGTAGGTGAATCCAAGGTAGATAGGTTCTAGATCTTTAGGTATTTCAGTTTTGCTTTAGTTAGTGTATTGAGCACTTTTCCGTTCAACTTAGGAACTGCGTCGGTGTTTTTTTTTCTTTTGACTAGACATTGCAGTGCTGATTGATTATTTTCAAGCAGTACGCAAGTTTTTAGTCTTTTCATTTTATTGAATTTATTTTTCCCTAATATCAGTTTGTCTAATATTTTTTATTTACAAATTGTATTATCTGTGTGCTTTTCTTTCACACCGCCAAAGATATAGTTTAAAATAAAATAAAATATATGTATATATACAGGTTGTATCAAAAATACTCTTACAAACTTGGGGTGCCGTTCCTCACACAAGGAGAAATGCCTACATAAATACATGTCCTCAAATCGTTCGTTTTTTAGGTATTAAGTTAAAAAAATTACGGTAGACGCTGTTAAATGAACAATCCAAGATGCAATCCCAAAATATTTTTCCAAACTTTGAAAATCCTGACATTGTTAAACGTAACACTTCTCAGTTAACTCACTGCTACACAAGTTAAACGTTGAAGACAGACTAGCCACGAATTTACACGAATGACAAATGTAACGTAGTCTACATGGCAATACAGCACCATCTACTCCAAACTTTCTTTAAATTTATTAACACAAAAATGAAAGATTTACGGACACAGGTTTCTATGGACTTTTATCCTTGTTTTGATGTGAGGAACCCACCCCATAGTTTCTTAAAGTATTTCTGATACACCATATATATATATATATATATGTATGTGTGTGTGTGTGTGTGTGTGTGTGTGTGTGTGTGTGTGTGCAAATATATAGAAAAATAGGAAAGAATACGTTAGGTAAATAATCCGAAGTTCTTTAGTATTTTTTGTTTTTATTAAAAAAAAAAAAACACAGTGCTCAATACATAAGTAGAGCCTAAATTATAATTATTTTTTTAAAAATATGATTCCTTCGCTACATAAGAGTTCTCATGTTTCAATAACAATTCCCAAAATTTCGCTTGTGGATGAAACAGAGTTTGATACTTTAATTCATTTTAATTTTAATAATTATATTGAAGTTTTTGGCCATTGTTTTCGAAACATGAGAACTCTTATGTAGCGAAGTAATCATATTATTAAGATATATATATATATATATATATATATATATATATATATATATATATATATATATATATATATATATATATATATATATATATATATATATATATATATATATATATATATATATATATATATATATATATATATATATATATTACATTACCATGACAATATTCCAAAGAAAGTGAGATCCATGCACATATTAGACTCTCATAGAAGACGGGAACTTGATGTGCCTCACCATTGACACTTCTGTGGGGTCCGCTCAAAGCAACTTCGTGAACGCTTTGCTAAGATCGGTGTCGAGTCGTGGGAGTGGGCGGTAAATGTTCTAAATACAGCCCATGTTCTCATTCTCGATATGCATGTCAAGTATCATTACGTTAGTTTGTCTTTGTTTTTTTAAGTCTTTTTTTTATTTCACCACAAACAAGGCAATAAAGCCACTAAAACACAATGGGGGAGGGGTTACTGAGATAATAAAAAGAGAAAAATGAATAATATTAACGGGAGAGAAACATTAAAAGAACGGAAGATAACGATTGTCATTCCATTTAATTTTCTGAATATCGAAGTTGGCTGGAAAGCAAGAAGCCGGTATAGAGTTCCACAAACGAGAAATTTAATAGAAGAAACTATTAGCATAGAACTTACGGTTGCATTTCAACTGGTGATAGAAATATTCATCTGAAATATTTGTGTGTTGTATTTGGAGTTTCTCGATACATATTCGGGCAAAGAAACCCATTAACATTTGCACCGGCTTCCAACTATCTTCTTGTAAAATTCGCGATTCCACTGAAGTGCAAGTGTCAGTCCGGATATTGACTAAGCTCTGTAACCTCATCGCCGCTTTTCTCTCCGACATTCCATGGTTTTACCTTTTTTGACATCGAGGCCCTTTATTTATAGACATGGGATCGGTAGAGACCTGTTGGAAGTGCACCTGCCGAATATCTCAGCATCCGAAGAATTTATTTGCCGTTAGCATTAGACTTCACATCAAACACCACGAAAAATTTGTTAATGACATTTTTTTTCTTTTCTTTTTTTTTTTTTTTTACTTTCAGTTCGTGTGAGGATGGGATAAGTATGGAAAGCAGGATGATGTGCTGTTGCTATGGCGACTGCTCGTTTTATTATTTAACAATCCTTTTTAAACTTATTAACATGGGAATGAGAATTTATGAGTATGTCAATATTTAATTCAATTGCGAAGTATTTTACTCAGGAATTGCGATTCTAGGGAGCCTGCCGTAGCGCCATAATTCGCGAGTTCACCTCGCGTCTGCTGTAAGGCAACACTCAGCCGGCTTGTCTCGGGAATCATTGCTCATGTACTGAATTCGATCATCAAGGAGAGATCCTTCCCTGCCCCCTACCCCATTAGAATGTCTGATAGTCAACTTCTTCAGAGCAACTCCCTGCGTCTGCTCGGTCTCACGTTGACTGCTGACCTGAGATGGAACAAATACATTGAGTCAATTGCTTCTTCCACCGCGAGAAAAATTGGCTCTCTGTGCCGCGCCAGGAAATTTTTTCTCCCCAGAATCGATACTTCAAATATACAAATCAACCTTTCGCCCTTGCATGGAGTATTGCTGCCATATATGGTCTGGGGAACCTTCTGTTTACCTCGGAGTTCTTGACAAGATCCAGAGACGGATATGTAATCTAATTGGCCCTGATCTGGCGTCTCGTCTACAGTCACTCTCTCACAGACGCGCCGTCGCCTCTCTCTGTCTTTTCTACAAATACTTTTATGGTAATTGCTTCGATGAGCTGCTTTCACTAGTTCCCAGATTCCATGAATTCAAGCGCCCTACGAGGCTGGCATCCCGCTTCCACCCTTACACTATTGAAACTTCTAAATGTAGCCGTCTCTTCTACTCCAATAGCTTCATACCTCGCACCTCTCGCCTGTGGAACACCCTTCCCAATTACTGTTTCCCTGACAGCTATAATCTCCAACTATTCAAATGTAATGTCAATCGACATCTCCAGTTACCTTGATCTACCCACTATCCCTCTCCTCATCCTTTCTTCTATCACTCCTATCTGCTCTCGCTCCAAATCTTCTGCAACCCCCTGCATCCTAGAATGTCCAAAAAACATAGGCATAAAGATACGCATGCCGTAGCTCAGTGGTTAATAAAATCCTCTAGTCATACCATTTCTCTTGTATTTTGTTCTCAATACTATAAGGCCCTCAAATAATGTAGCTTTCTGTCAGAACCAGCTGACATCTGGGCTGGAAACTGCGCAATCTTCTCTTTCTAGCTTTGATTGAGGTCAAATCGTTTGCGTTGTCTTGTAGGCGGTGACGTTTTTCTCACCCTGAAACATCTTACTACCCTACCCGCTACTCCATCACTGTTTCTTTGACAAATGTCCAGAAGAGCTTCAATCTTTAGTTCCACCAGCCCAGACCTTTAGGGCTTGGACACATCATGCCATTTCCAAAGATCGAATCAACCTTATTTCCTCGATGCTCCAAAGATAAGAACGTTCTACTCAGACGTATTTTTCTTTTTTGTAGAACAGACACCCGCACGAGTACTTCCCTAAACATTTCAGTTTTGATCATTACAAGTCAAGGATCTGTCGCCATCCTTTGTTTCACGTCAAAAACTTTGTTTCCTGACATCACCTCTTTCATTCATAATTTAATACAGAAATTCATAGAATGTTCTTAGTGGTAAAACCTTGCTTAGTATGTATCGTAAAACCGGGTGCTGGTGAGGTGTATTCTATTCTGTTGTCCGGTGGCACAAAAAAAAAAAAAAAGTGAAGATCATTATCAGTAACGAAATGAATTCAATATTCACTGGATATCTCACTTTACTAGAATAGGCTACATTTAAAGAAAAAGGTAAGATCAGTATCAGTAGTGAAATGAATTCAATATTCACTGGATATCTCACTTTACTAGAATAGGCTAAAATTAAAAAAAAAAAGGTAAGATCAGTATCAGTAGCGAAATGAATTCAATATTCACTGGATATCTCACTTTACTAGAATAGGCTACATTTAAAAAAAGTGAAGATCAGTATCAGTAACGAAATGAATTCAATATTCACTGGATATCTCAATTTACTAGAATAGGCTAAAATTAAAAAAAAAAGGTAAGGTCAGTATCAGTAACGAAATGAATTCAATATTCACTGGATATCTCACTTTACTAGAATAAGCTACATTTAGTAAACACTAACCCTAACCCACTCGCATCCGGGAAAGCACCATATTACCAATGGATGCTAACGGTCGGGGTTCAGGCTTATGTACAATATAATGATTTTGAATGCAGATGTTCAGGTGAAGACTGATTTTCTCCATTTGGATGATTGGCGCAATATATTCTTCCTAGCCGGACGAAAAAAGAAATCAATAAATACGTATATCATTGTTGGCTCGTTTTTCTCGTTTAGCAGCATATCAAAACCTCTATGAGTCATTTAATGCCGAAACCTAAATATTTTGTACCCAAGGATATTTGCGCGTAAGTGAATATCACGCACCCAACTTGAATTGGAACCCTGCTCTCCGATTAACAACTCCGAGCCATTATCCATTACACCAACCGGAAAATGAAGTTTGCAGCACCTGTAATTTCCAAGCGATCACCCATCTAGGTACAGACCAGGCTCGACATTGCTTAACTTCACTGATCATACGAGATCCGGTGTTTCCACGTGATGTGGCCGTGATCCTGTATATTACTGTCTCCTGAACAGTGACCAAGATAGTTACATCATTCGAACTGGCGCCAATGTTTGCACGGCGTTTCCTTAATTACCCGGATCTCGATTGTCCCAGATTCGATTATCCGTACGTGAAATGCAGCGAAGAACTGAAATTATCTGAACATTTTCCAAACGTCCGGTCAATACCCGCTCTAATATTTCATCTCGTACAAGAGTGTTGAGAATATATAAAACCATACTCAGCGACTGATTAAAACGCTGATAAAATCGTTTTAATGAATTCTTGTTCATTTTCTCGTTGCTTTCACATGAAGAACATACATTTGAATTATGACGGTTTGATTAACGCCAGAGATTATGACTGACGGAACTCTTAGATGCGCGTAAACGGATAAAACTTGATGCATTTAAAAAAACAAAAAAAAAAACTGTAAGAAATCAATACTAATTTTGATTTAACTAAACATATTTTTCAAACAAGGTGCAGGATAATGCTGTTCATTATATATATATATATATATATATATATTAAGGCATTAAAAACTAGAAATGTAGTATTGTAGGCCATGATAAGTTTAAAATAAAACACACACCAGTCGACCGGTTTCGTCCCCTCTCATCAGAACTGTTAACGGGGAATTTAGATTATGAGGAAAAGAAAAAGTCTGTCATGGGTGACATGAATGAATGAATGGACAGGGAAGGAAAAAATATATATATATATATATTAAAATTATACCAACCAAGCTGCTAGAATCGCAGAACATATATATATATATATATATATATATATATATATATATATATATATATATATATATATATTTAACAGTTCTGATGAGAGGGGACGAAACCGGTCGGCTGGTGTGTGTTTTATTTTAAACTTATCATGGCCTACAATACTACATTTCTAGTTTTAATGCCTTAATACGCTTTTGTACCGTTTCAAACCTATTTTAAATATATATATATATATATATATATATATATATATATATATATATATATATATATATATATATATTATAAATTACCTGGTTTAAAAATATGGTTTCATTGTTACAGAGGAATTACCATGTTTCAAAAACCGAAGCTAAAACATCAAATTCAATTATATTATATTAAAAGCATTAGTTCTGTTTCATCTTCAATCGAATTTTGGAATCATGTTTTCCAAAATTCGCTTGAAGATAAAACAGAACGAATGCTTTTAATTTAATATAATAGAATTTGAAGTTATTGTTTTCTCTTTTTTAGACATGTTAATTCCTTTGTAGCGATGAAAGCATACTTTAAATCAGGTAATTTATAATATTTATGCTCTGTAAATTTACATTGAGCACTCTTTTGTAAAAATAAAAATATCAATAAGAACACCAGATTACATATCTTACTGTTCTTCCTTTTTTACTATAATATATATGTGTGTGTGTGTGTGTGTGTGTGTGTGTGTGTGTGTGTGTGTGTGTGTGTGTGTGTGTGTGTGTGTGTGTGTGTGTGTGTGTGTGTGTAACAGCAAAATTGTTCATTTGTTAGATTAATATTTGAACCATTGTTAGAAACGATTAAAGATATCATACTGGAATACTACTAAGTTTTTATAACGCTATTAGACTTTGATCAATAAGGATGTTTAATTAACAGAAAAATCATGATGAAATCGATCATAAACGAAAAAGTTTATCATTAGTTAATCATAGCTAAGTATCAGAAGCTCATGAAATATTTAAATAAAGTTCAAATACATACATACATACATACATATATATATATATGTTTAATATCATTTTATATATAGACATATATATATATAATATCATTATACACACACACTTACACAAGTACACACACACACATATATATACATAAAAGGTACAATGGGTAAATTGTCGCCATATTTTATTTTTAATTTCATGCAGGCGCTTTGTTTTTAATTTTATCGACTGCGCAGTATAGTAGGGACAATTGAGAAAAGAGCACCAGGACGCAATTCACCAGAAATTTGGAAACGGTCAACTCTACTAAGAATCAGAAGTTCATGAAATATTTAAAAAAAGTTCAAATACATATATATATATATATATATATATATAATTCCAGGATCCTTTTCCAAGTTATTCAAGACTAGCAGTAGAGTCCGGCGTTGCCCGGAGATGTACAGTAAGAGATAGATCAAGTATCGACCATCATAAAGACTGAAAAATAAAATTGACAAAGATTATTGTTTAAAGTTGACGGACACGCATGTCTTAATTAGTTTTTTTTGTTTTGTTTTTTTTTACGAATTGGTCAAACCCAAACTCAAACAAAACATTGTTTTCAATCGTTATGAGTCTACCGATTGAATAGAATTTTATTATAAACAATTGTCTCGTAAATGGAATTTTTAAAGCATTCTGAATGTAAAAATAAAGGAAAAAGTGTGCAAGACAATAAGAAACACTACCTGCCAAAAAAAGTGAAGTCTTGTTGAAATCGGTTGAAAAATGTAGGAAATCCGACCCTATATATAAACACACACACACACACACACACAAACAACCTGGGTTTTATAATAAGTATAACTCGATATGAGTTGTCCCCCTTTCATTTACGGGATGCCTCTTAATCGTGTTTTCAATTTGATTTCGTGCAAAAACAGTTGTGTTTTTTCCCATTTTTGGCGTAGTCCTGTGAAGTTTTGTCGAAATCGGTTGAAAAATGTAGGAAATCCGATGCAATATATAAACGTACAGACACACACACACACAACCTGGGATTTATAATAAGTATGATGATCTTCGTCCTCTCTAACCTTCTAGCTTTTTCTCCTGCAGTAGCAAGGTCCTTCACACGTTTCACGTACGATTTCATTTTCAGTTTTTCGTTTCCCACTGATCTTTCGACTGTTATAACTAAAACTCCTCTCTCCCGGGCCAAACGCCTTGTAGACTGAGTTGGATCTTTTCTAATTGATCTTTTTAGCTCTATGTTGAAATGATGATCCCTCTTCCTGTTTTGACCTCCTGATCTAGTTTCCCTCTCTACTGTTCCCTCTTTGTTAAACTTTTTCACTGTTCTCTTGATGGTTCTTGAATGGACGTTGAAGAGGAAAGCCAGAGTATGAATGTTGGTGCCATTACTGAAGGCCAGAATGAACATTTTTCTCTAACCATTGCTCACTTGGGAAGACAGTGGAGCTGACACAAAACAATTTTAACCTGCTCTCTTTTTAGCTGAATATCTCAAAGAGTTTTCCATAATTCTTGAGTAAAATATCAAGATGGCTAAACATCTTATCTGAAAACCTCGAAATATATATATATATATATATATATATATATATATATATATATATATATATATATATATATATATATATTATAATATGGTAATAGATAGATACAGATATGCTTTCGTAAATTTTGTAAATTTGGTAATATCCATATGTATAGTTAATCCCATATTACCGTATTCGATTAATTTATAACGTGTGTCTATATAATTTCACCACTATATATATATATATATATATATATATATATATATATATATATATATATATACCCTTGTACAAATTAATTGAAACGAATGCTTTAGTTTCCTTTCTTTCAACATACGGTCAGTTTTAGTCCCACTGGATTGACAGGCTGTAATCGATTTCTATTTTTCCTCAAGTTAGGTCATTTGCAGTAGTGTGCAATAATATGAATCTATTTTCGAGTTATATGATGACATTTGTTTGTCCTTGAAAAATATTGCGTCACCCGTGATTGCCTCAGATGTTTATCGGGTCAGGACACTACTGTCTCGACTGTCAATTAGTTGTCCTATGCCCATTGTCTGTGATGCACGTTACTCCTAGGAAGCGAAGAAAAAATTGTAACGATACAGGAACATACTGACAAGCCTTACTAGCAGACAAATCAAAGTACTATAGACTGGCTCTCCTGATTTAAATCCAATCGAGAATCTGTGATCAATCTGCAAGGATTTACTTCATGGAATGCACATACTAAGTACTGTCATGTGCACTGGGCCTCGTTGCGTTGAAAAAATACGAAAAAATGTAAATAATCACGGAAATATTCGTTTTGTCTCGGGATATATATATATATATATATATATATATATATATATATATATATATATATAATGATGAAAGCAAATACTTTAGAAATCCATGGTAATATTTTATTTCGCGAGATCAAATCGATCTCGACTCCTCAAACGTAACAATTTTACATCATTAAACGAATATTAAATTTCCCCAGGCGAAAAAAAGACATTTTTTTTCAAAAATAAGATGGGAAGATATAGATTTTAAGGTTTTAATATGGGGGAAGGAAAAGAGAAAAAGGTGGGGAAAGATGTGGAAATATATGTCTAGATAGATGGGGGAGGGAGAGTAGGATGGGAAAATATAGAGTTTAAAACAGGGTTTAATATGGGGGAAGGGTAAGGGAGAGAAAGGGGAGTAAGAGATTGGAATATATATGTCTATAGAGAGGGAGAGTGATGGGGAAGGGAGAGTAAGATAATGGAATGATAATGTAAGATAATGCTCTGTTCTCAGATCGGATTTATATCCTCTTTGGAATTATCCATACTAATCATCAAACAATATTACATATGTATATAGATAGATAGATAGATAGATAGATAGACATACATATATACATGATTGTATATATATATTATTTATTTATTATACTTTTGTCATATAGACAAAACAATTTTACTCACTACAAAGATCCAACTTCGTTTCAGTGCATTTCAACTGCACTTCGACGGATGAGAACCGAAAATAGTCAAATGGCATAACCATTTTCGGTGCTCACTCGTCGAAATGCAGTTGAAATGCACTGAAACGAAGTTGCATCTTTGTAGTGAGTAAAATGGTTTTGTGTATATGATAAAAGTATACTAAATAAAATAAATAATTATCGCTCTACTATCGGTATCGAGCCCTCTTTTGGATTAATGCTGTGAACGTTGGAATTTATATATTATTTTCGTTCTCATCGCATATATATATATATATATATATATATATATATATATATATATATATATATAGATGTGGTTGTTTTTATTTGGTACCTAACCCATTATAAAATTACCGTTACTTTGTCATCAAAGCTTTAGCTATGTTTTACAGTCATCACGAATGACTTGCAACAGTAACAATCTCAGTGATGCGGGATTTGGTATACCAGGCTGATCTTTTTACTGTTTCGACCTTTCTGAACTCAAACTATGCAGTTAAGTCCCGGAGAGCTCTTCAGCGAAGAGGGAATCTTAGCCTCTTGACCTAAGAAGTAATTAACAGAAAGCGTGTAATGCGGAGTAGTCTGAAATGGAAAGCTTGTTTGAGTGAGATAAAGGTGAAAAGACCGGCCGCCCTTTGCTGTGCTTTCATGAACTCATCTTTATTTCATCCTAAATGTTTGTACCATTATCAATTCGTTCTCCTTGTAAGTTCGGAGCTTCCAACACAAAGACAGGGGGAAGGGAAAGAGAAAGAAAAGACAGTTAAAGAGAATGAGAGAGAGAGAGAGAGAGAGATAAAGTGAGAAAACTCATCTTTGTCTATTTCGTTCATTTTAAATGTCTGTTTTTCTCTTCTGCTTCGACTCTGTTTTATCTCGATATCTATTTCTTGGATGTGCGGGTGGTGTAATGGTGGATAGCGGCTCAATCTGTGAAACCGGAGATCAGAGTACGAATTCCACTCGAGTTTGTTTCTTTCACTTATGTACAAATAAGCTTGAAAAAGATATTAATCCAGCTCTTCGTTTCCCCCCAGCTATGGGCTATATAGTAGGACTCTGTAGCCTTGGATAGTAAACATTCTAGGAGAAGGAGTACTATGAATTTAAAACCGCATGTAACTGTAGCGAAGAACATATTATGCAGCTTAGGAATAGATCGTGGAGTTCACATTGACGTTAGGATCCCGGAGGGTGACTAAAGTTAAGCAATGTCGAGCTTGGTCAATACCTAAAGGGATGATCACTTGGGAACACCAGGATGTGTTTGGATGTGCGGGTCACAACATTGATAATCGCTCGGAATTGTTAATCAGTGTGCCGAGTTTCACTTCCTGTTAGGTTCGTTAGATTGACCTACGAGCAAATACCGTTAGAAAAGGTGTGAATCCGGCCTCTCCCCATCCCCCATATATGAAGTAATTAATAATCTTGTATCTCTAAATATATTATTATGCCCCTCACCAAAACAGATATTCTTACAATCTTAAAATAGTTTCTGGCTTTAAATAACCTTAAGTCGTAAAAACAGAATCAATTAACCAAATCAACTGCAGTCGGCCTTCTATTACTCTTCTTAACGCCCTTCTTCCAATTTCTTCACACTTCTATTTTTCTTTTTAATAAATACGTGAACAAACTTAGCATATATATATATATATATATATATTATTTTTTTTCTACCTGTAGATATTTTTTCGGTCACGCTAATTTCCTAAATGTGCATGTGGTGTAAATGAGAACGACTCGAAATGAGAAGTCGGAGAGCTGAGTTCGAATAGCAGTCAAGATCATTGGATAAACATACGCATAAAAGTATGGAGGCTGTTAAGTGACAAAACTCAATGTCTAATAAACGAAAGTGAGTAAATGACATTGGAGTTGATTTTTTTTTCAGTTAATCGGATGAGTAGTTATGAGCGTCTCTTAAATTTAAATTTTTTGAGAAACTAACATTTTTTACTTTTGTGACGGTTACACACCTGGCCCAGGGTCGAATCCCTTGGTTACGGCGCCAACTGTGACGTCGCTCCTCCTGGTCGCACCTCCTGGTTCCAAGCGTGCCGCTCCAACCCCTTGGTTGGATGATCACCAGCCTCGCCTTTCCCAACTCGCTTCCAATACCTGGTTACTGAAGCAACTGTACTGATCTCCGGTCTGTCTACCCACGTTGTGTTTAGATCTTAGACAGACGGGACCAGCAGGGATTGGGGCCGATACAAGTTGAGTCCGACGGGGGTGGAAAAACACAAGTAAAAGAAAAAAAAAACTCACGAGACAAAAAAATTACTGATAAAAAAGGGTGACAACCTTTTATATCTAATGTCCGTTACATAAAGAAAAATTGTTCTCAATTCCCGACCCACTCTGTGGACTATGGCAACAAGTTTTCTATCACACAACCTAAAGATTTCGAATTGCCTACTCTTTAGAATTGTGTATGTCGGAGTGTGGTTTAGTTCGACACTGGGGCTAATTTCTATCGATCATTCGCAGTTGATTCTTCTCTTCGACTTGAGTTGTATTTCTTCTTCTTCGTCGACTAAGATCTTCTTGTCGACTTGGCTGCAACTTCTCTTGTCTTCGACTTGGCTGCAACTTCTCTTGTCTTCGACTTCTCTGCGGCTTTCGAGTAATCTTCTTCTTCGACTTGGGCTGGAAGTTCTCTTGTCTTCGACTTGGCTGCAACTTCTCTTGTCTTCGACTTGGCTGCAACTTCTCTTGTCTTCGACTTGGCTGCAACTTCTCTGCGGCTTTCGAGTAATCTTCTTCTTCGTCTGCTTGGGCTGGAAGTTCTCTTGTCTTCGACTTGGGCTGGAAGGATTTCTTGCCGCAACTCAGCCGCAACTCTCTGTCGTCCGAGGTGATCTCTTCTCGCTGCCGTCCGGGGCTGAACTCTGCCGTAACTCTGCCACAACTCTTGCTGCCTGTCTGGCCTGCAATTCTTCTTCTTGTCTGCCTGCAATTCTTCGGCCTGTCTGGCCTGCAGCTCTTCTTCTTATCTTCGACTTGGCTGTAACTTCTCTGCGGCTTGCGAGCAATCTTCTTCTTCTTCGATTTGGGCTGGAAGGATTTCTTGTCTGAGGATTCTCTTGCCCGCAAAGGGGCGAGTGAATCGGGCCCGATGCCCGCGTTCAGGCTCTATCCCTGCCCGCGGTCCAGCTGCAACTCCACTCCAACTGATTTCTGTCGACTGGGGTCCTGCTTTTATTGACGCCGCAACAAACCGGGGTGGGTCTGTCGGCGTCAGGGGTTTTCTCAATAATTCCAAAAGTCGCCTTATTTCTGTCTTCTCATTATCGCTATTGTTTTCATCCCTACTTCCTCACAGTGCCCTTGGTGGGGAGGCGCACACCCATCCTTCCCGGTCCCTCGTATGTCAGGTGACCGCTCTCGACCAATGATTCCTGATCGAGCACTTCTTTCTCTTCTTTTTGCAGATCACGTGACCGTTTCCGACCAATGGTTCTTGATCGAGCATCCTTTCTTCTTTCCGCATATCACGTGACCGCTTTCGGCTAATGAGATTGTGGTTGGGCGTGGTTTACATCGTTCTTGTTTTAAAAAAAACAAAATCTAATTTTGCCTTTTTTGCACGTACGAAAAATGACAATCTTGGCTTTTTCTCACCTGGGCTCTGTCAAAACAGCCCGCCGCTAATTAGATGTGACTTCAGGGAAGAATATTGGCGCTATCTGTGAACTGAGACAATCGTTTTTTTCACCTCTTGTTTTTGTCAGACCCGACAGTCAGAAAATCTTAATTATCTACATTGAAAATGTCCCCACTTTGTTATCATGGGTTTCCAATTCTTAATAGGTCAGAATCTGTATATAGTTCCACCGGTCACTCCCCTCAACCCAAAAGACACTTTTTTTCTCCGATTAAAAAAAAATTTCGTTTCTATTGTTCTAAAATTTCCTTTCTCCAGATTAAGATTTCGTTCGACATTCTTATCAAAATGACTTTCCC
Organism: Acanthosepion pharaonis; assembly: GCA_903632075.3. NCBI lineage: Eukaryota > Metazoa > Mollusca > Cephalopoda > Sepiida > Sepiidae > Acanthosepion > Acanthosepion pharaonis. The sequence goes on from CAHIKZ030004545.1 coordinate 1,549,667, forward strand.
TTCTTAAATAATATTTCTTTTCATTGTCTCATTGTCGAAAATCGGCCAAGATGTTGACCTAAATACCTTTCTGATACGTGTTTTTGTTAATGACCGCTTTTTGCATTTCTTGACCTCTCTTTCCCTTTTTCTTTATCTTCCCTTCTTTCCTTTTCTTTTCTTTCCTCTTCTTCCCTTAGGATCGTCTAAGTACAATCTTAGTGAATTATTTTCAACTCAATTATTTTCCGTTTAAAAAAAAAAAAAAATCAACAACCTGTTTAGTAAACCGAGTAAAAAAAATTAAATCATATTTCTATGAATATTTCTAATAATGCAAGGTGCCACAATCCTCCCCTAACCGATTTGTCATTTACCCGTAAATGACACCTAAACCCAATTACATCATTTAACATGCACCATGCATTTGTCTCATGCAATTCTATTCTACTTTCTAACATGCAAGGGTAATGTTCTTTCCATTTTCTTTTTTGTTCTACATGCAATGAAATGTTCTTTTCATTTTCTTCTGTTCTACATGCAATGAAATGTTCAATGAAATGTTCTTTTCATTTTCTTTTGTTCTACAGGCAATGTAATGTTCTTTTCATTTTCTTCTGTTCTACATGCAAGGTAATGTGTGCGTGTGTCTGTAGGTGCAGATGTGTTCACTAGGGTTTGTTCTTCTTGGTCAATGTTTTCCTCTCTGCCGTGGGAGGTTTTTCCGCCGCACGTGGTGGTCTCACGCCAGCCTCCTCCATTGGTCTTTCAGCAATTTCTTCGCCAGTCCTGTCTGAGTAAGGAACACCGCTCGGCATCTCCCTCTCGAGTTGCTGCATGCTCACTAGACTGTCGTTCGCCAATCTTCTCTTACTCTTAATCTTCCATATTATTACACCTCCGATGGCTATAACTAGGAATGTACCCATTACTATTGACCAACTTATCGCGATCTGCTCATCGTCTTCCCAAGCTACACCTTCGTCTCCCAACGCACTTAACTTATCTCTTAAGTGATCCATATCGATCTTTTCTATTGGCTTCATTAATACTGGCATCTTATTTAAGGTAACATTAGAGAATCTCTTCACTATCGGCTCCCATAATTCTGTACAATTGACTAAGCCTCTACCAATCATCTCTATGAGTGAATCTTTTTCTTCATACCTTTCTTCCATCTGGTAATAGGGGGGCAAGGAGATGGACACCCCAACCGCCGAACATCCCATGGGTAGCGTCACCAGGGATAACGGTGGCCTTATTCTTAATGTCCTTGTGGACTCTCCCCACATACCCTAGACAGGCTGATATGTTTCTGTGTGGCTACTGCCCACACCCCCGTCTGAAACACTGATAGCTTGTGGTAATGCCGAGTTTGTTAATACCTCTACTTGGCAGATTCTTTTGATTCCTTCCCCCTCCCTTCAAACAATTCTAGTATGCACAGTCTGCGGTTACCAGTTTTATAGATAGGGCTCAACGAGGTACAAGTCCCCAGGGTATCATCTCTACACCTTCTAGCTTCTTCAGCTGATAGCAACATGAATTTCGTTCTCCCCGAATTTAATGCTATGTAGTCTGCTTCCACCTTGTACCTAGCTATCATTCCTGAAAGGTAACAAATTCTCTTGTTGTTATTCTTCACAACTACTTAGTCTCGCTCGACTCATCACTCAATCATTTCATAACTTTTTTTTCTAAGTTCGGCTCTTCCCTCCCCTAACTAACCTCTAGCAGACAGAATGGTCCGGTCAGGTGTGCGTGGCGCTCACTCTAAAGGTCGTACTTCATGACACCACTGGTGATCAATCAACAATGCCAATGATCTTCTTCCGTCCCTTGTGAGGTGCAGCCCGCGACTCCATCCCTCCACTCACATCTACCATAGTCAGCCAATAGGATTTTGGATGAGCCAGTGTCGTTATCTGTCGACACTAAATGCTTCTATTCTGCACAGCCCTTTTGTTCTACTGAGATTTGGGGTTCTTCTCCCTCCCTGATCTCATCTTCTGAGGTGATTCCTGTTCAACCTCTACCCTTCTTTCTGTGTTTAACTCCCGTCCAGGAGGTTTTTTGTCCTATTCTTCATCCCCTGATTCTTTTTTCTGTTTAGAGTCTTCGCCTTGAATGTCTTCAATACCTCTCGACTCTATGTCTAAACTTCTCCTGTTCCTTATCCTTTCCTTAAGCTGGGAAAGGGGTATTCGATCCTCCTCCTCCCCTCGCTGGGCCCTTCGTCCTGTTCAGGGTGCCTCTTTTTAGAGCCTTCGACTGCTTGATTGGACCTCTTCGTCTTTTTCTTCCTTTTCTTCGGACATGGGGTGTGATGGCGATCTCACGGGGGTCTTCTCTGCACTGATTCAGTCGACGACTGAACATCGCTAATCCCCGCTGAGGGTTCCAACTCTGTCACTCGGACTGCTTCGTTTATCTGGTCAAGTCGACCTATCTCCTCATCTTCTTCGGAGTCTTCCTCCGTCTCCATTCCTTCCGGTTCAACCAGAGTTACCTTCCTTTTCCTTGTCTTCTTAGGCCTCGGCTCGCTCATTTCCAGGTTAGCTATTTCAGCCCTCTTCAGATCATTGGCATGAACCCTCCTCGCTCGTCCTGCCACTTGATCCCATATTACATATGATACTGGGCCCGTCTGCTCCACTATCCGGTAGTACGGTTCCCATCTCTGGTCCAGTTTTCCTTCTCTCTGGTGGATTTTATAGTAGACAGGGTCTCCAACCTTCAATTCTACCACCTTTCTTTCAGCATTCACCCTCTCATTTCTTTTCTTCTGGGCCCTCTTTATTCTTCTTCTGGCCTGTACGAATATCTTATGTTGCTGTTCCAGCAATAGTTGATGATGATCTTCTCCCATATACCTTCTTCGGGGCTTCAGTAGGTTATCTACAGGCAGGACCACGTCTCTGCCAAACAACAAAAAAATAAGGAGAAAATCTGGAGGTTTCGTTTATCGTAAACCTCACGGCCGCCAGAGCCTGCGTCAAATACAAGTCCCAATTTCCAATGTTTTCTCTGACCAACTTGGCCAATACATCTCCCAAGGTTCTATGAAACCTTTCCACTTTAGCATTTCCTGGGGGTGATATGGGGATGTTTTTATGTGCTCTACATTCAAACCTGTCAAAACTTCTCTCATGATGCTGTTCACATTCTCCGTGCCATTATCTGTTACCAATTGCACAGGGGCACCATACCTAGGGAAGATTTCACTTATTATCAACCCGGCCACAGTTCTGGCCCTTCTTGTCTGGTACTGCAAATGCTTCAGGCCAATTTGTTAGCCAATCGACAAAACTCACTATATAGTTGTTTCCTTGTGCAGTTTCCCCATATGGTCCTGATACATCCATACTCACTTTCTCGAAGGGAAGTTTGGTACGTCTGTTTCCTCCAAGGGTGCCATTTCCTGCCTTCTGCTCTGCGACTGGCACACTACACAACTTCGAACATAGTTAGTGACTTCTCCGTACAGTTTGGGCCAATAGTACTTTCTTCCTATGAGATCACATGTCCTATCAATTCCCATGTGACCCAACCTTTCGTGGCACTGTTCCAATATCTCTGGTCTTAAACTTTTGGGCACATACAACTTGGGTTTGACTTCTTCATCCCTTCCTGAGAGATAATACAGCCTTTCCTCTATTATGGCATACTTGGTGGTCTCTCCTGCCTTTACCTTCTCTCTCAGAGCAGCTATTTCACTGTCTGCTTGCTCCTTTTCAATTCCTTCTGTCCAGTAGGGATCGGTTATTATCTGGGCGTCCCCTTCTTCGTCCGATTCTAACATAGGGCGATCTTTTAGCTTATTAGAGTTAATTACTCCTATTCTATAGGCTTTATCATCTACTCCCTGTTCTACCCTTACAGATCTTTCTTCCAGTTGTTTCGGTATTCTTGAGAGTAAATCTGCGCACGTGTTTTCCTTTCCTGCCAAATACTCTATCTTACAGTGGTAGCCACTTAACTTAAGTGCCCACTGTTGAATTTTCTTATTATTTGTCCCTCTGCCTGCAATAGGTACTGCAGAGGCTTGTGGTCTGTCTTTATAGTGAAGACCGCACCGTTTAAATAGTAGTCCAGTTTTTGGAGAGCATACATGATAGCATATGCTTCCCTCTCTATTACTGGCCACCTCTGTTGTGTCTCTGAGAGCTTATGGGAGAGGAAGTATATCGGTACTTCCTCTGGTATGCCTGGCACTGGTCCTTCCTTATCAGGACACGGCTGGGTAAGTACTGCCCCTACACACTGCTCACTGGCATCCGTGTATAATATCATGGGCTTGCTGAGGTCTGGGTACGTCAGCAGTGGAACGGTCGTCAACTGTTCCTTTAGCGAATCAAATGCTCGTTGACAGTCCTCTGTCCACTTGAACCTAGCGTATTTCTTCGTCAGGGCCACTAGCGGTATGGCAATTCTTGAAAATGCCGGGACGAAGCGCCGGTAGTAGCCTATAGCTCCTATAAAACCTCTTACCTGCCTCACTGTCTTAGGCTCTGGCATTTCCCTTATGACCTTTACCTTATCCATGTCGGGTTTAATACCGTCTCCGTTTATGACGAAGCCTAAATACCTAGTTTCTTCCCTCAGAAACTGACACTTTGACAATTTCAATTTTAATCCGTGTTTCCTCAACCTTCCCAACACCTGTCTTAAATGAAAAAGTGTTGTTCCACTGTCTCCGAAAATATCAAGATATCGTCTAAATACGCCATGGCAAAGCTCTCGTATCCTCCTAACACTATTGACATTAGCTGTTGGAAGACTCCCGGGGCATTAGCTAAACCGAATGGCATCACTCTGAACTGAAACAGTCCCAGGTGACACGCGAATGCGGCCTTCTCCTTGTCAGCCTCATCCAGGGCTACCTGCCAATACCCGGACCTCAAGTCCAACGTAGAGAAGTACTTTGCCTTCCCTAATAATGCCAAAATGTCGTCTATCAATGGCAATGGCACCGCCAACGGCTTCGATAGAATTCAGCTTTCTAAAATCTACACAGAAACGGTGGCCGCCATCTTTCTTACCTACTATTACTATTGGGAAGCTCAAGGAGAGATCGATCTTTCGATCATCCCAGCTTCCAACATTTCCTCTACTGCCTCTTCTACAAGGGTCTTTTTATGTATAGGTGTTCGGTAGGGTTTTTTAATTTCAGGGGGGGTGGTCTCCGGTGTCGATTTTCATTTCGACTGTGTGGGTCTGACCTAGCTCCTTGTCTGACTGGGCCACCACATCTCGATTGTTCCTTAACAGACCCCCCACTCTGGTTCTAAATTGATCCGGTGCTAATATATCCTCATCTAAGATTCCTTTTGTTTGCTCTACTAGCTTCCTTCGTTCCTCCTCGAATCTCACCCGATTCAGAGTTCGTAGGGGAAGCGCTCTCCCTATCTTCTCCCCTCTCCTAACCTTTATAGTCTTTTGGGCCTGGTTCACCATCATTATGGGCACCAACTCGGCTGCCTCCACTACCGTTTCGCACAGGGTTACCTCGTTATCTTCTAGGCCCTTTCCTTCTACAGGGACCAACTGCAGAGGTCCTCTCCGTACCTTTTTTTCTGACATTAGCCTACCCTTTCCCGACACTGCGGTCCTAGGAGGTAACTTTACATCTTCCTCCACCACTATGGTTATCTCTTCCTCTGGTGGGCATCCCAATGGCGTTCTCTCGCCGTTCACCACCAACACAGTAGGATTAAACTCGATCTGGGCCTTCTGGCTCCGGAGCCAATCTTCTCCCAAGATTGCCTCTGTACACAGGTCGGGGGGTTACGTAAAAATTTTGGGTGCTTTTCACCCTCCCAATCCTCACCGGGAGCCTCACCATCCCTTTTATCTCCAGGGGGGGCCCCATCTGCTTGCGTGATCTCTATGTCCGCTTCCCGTAACCTTCTCTTCCGTTTCACCCGCCTGTATGTTTCCTCTCTCATCAATGACACAGATGCTCCTGTGTCCACCAAAGCCCTCATCTCTCTACCACCTATCTCTGCTCTACAGGATAGTTCTTTCTCCTGCGTTAGCGAAGAGAACACTTGAGCTTTCTTCTTCCTGGGTCCCCACCTTTGGGTTAACCCAGCCATAGGCGCCGGTAGTAATAAATCACCTTCATTTTTTTTTCATGAGGTGGAGTTCTGCGCCCCCTGCACCTGGGCGACCCCTGGCCGGACCTCTCCCGGTCTCCCATGGCCGTTTTTAAAAATACAGTTTCTTTTCAGGTGTCCTGGCCTCCTGCAAAACCAGCACCTTCTTGTTGGACAGCTTGCCGCAAAGTGGCCCGCCCGACCACATGTCCAACATTTTGCTCTTTCCTTTTTAACTGGGTTGGCCTTTGTGTCTATCCTCGGGGAACCCGTCCTCTATTCAAGCGGTTCGCCCACCCACTGGTCCAAGTTTTATTTCTCTCCTTTTTAACTGGGCCACCCTCCCTCTTAATTCTGGGGTGGCCCGCTGGCTTTTCCCTGGGCCGGTCTCTTGGGCTCAGCCTTCTTTGTTAATATTGGTGGGGCACCCTTCCTCAGCCCGCACCACTTGGCCAGGTGTCCTTTCTTACCACACCTGGTGCATCTGTCCTGATTGAAGTCTGGGGCAACCCCCACTTCGTCGGACATTCCGCTGCCCTGTGGTCCTCGTACCCACAGGTCCAGCAGACCAGCCCGTATCGACCCGGCGTGGGCTTATAAAAGCCATGCCTGGTCGACCATGCCCTTCTATTGGGGTCCTCCTCCCATAATTCTGCCCGATCCACCTCTTCCTTAACCCTCTGATTCCACACGGGGGTTCTTCCGCCTCCCCCCCTTCTTCCAGCCTCTTGACTTGGTATCTGCTTCTTTCCACACCTCTTCACTTTATCCCACACCCCCTGGCTCTCCCTGGCCAGCTCTATCGCTGCCGACAGTCTGAGCGGTCCTTCTTTCAATACGTCGTGACGAACACGCTCGTCGCTCAGCGCCTCTACATACAGGTCCGCCAGTTGGGCCTGCATAACCGCATTATCCCTGACCACTTCGGGGAATGCCAACGACGATAGCTTCCCCGCTCGGGCCCCTAATTCTCCCGGGGTTTCATCCCGTAGCTGTGTCAGTTTTAAAAGGGCCCTCATGGCCTCTATGGCCGTACCTTCGTCGGCGAATTCTTTGGTTAGCAGTCTTTTTTATTTCTTCCCAAGACAAGGGGTTGGTTCTCCAAGAGCCCCCCTCACGAACTCAGACGCTTTTTCCCTTTGTGGCATCGTATGCCAAATACAGGGTTTCTTGGTCCGAAAGCTCGTAGATGGTTCGGCTCTTCTCGAGGATTGCCAGCCAGTTTTTAAACTCCTTCCCGCTGCCATCAAATACTGGGACCCTCGGTCCACCCAACAGCTTCCTTAAATCCACTGACAACCCCGCCCTACTTCCTCTTCACCCCCACTGCTCTATCCGAATCATAATCTGACATGTCTACAGAGAAAGACAGTCTATGCAGCAACAATCGAGGTTGGGAAATAAAATAAGGTGTCCTACCTTACAGACGATTCTGTTCTTTCTTTTCCTTTGGTCCCGGGTCGTTCTGAGTTCTGTCTGAATTTTCAGCAACGGCGGTCGATCGTGGTCTTCTCAGGGTTGAAATCCCTCGGTCACTGCACCATTTGTGACGTGGTTGTCTCAGGGTTGATCCTGGTCACGGTCACGGCACCACATGTGACGGTTACACACCTGGCCCAGGGTCAAATCCCTTGGTTACGGCGCCAACTGTGACGTCGCTCCTCCTGGTCGCTCCTCCTGGTTCCAAGCGTGCCGCTCCAACCCCTTGGTTGGATGATCACCAGCCTCGCCTTTCCCAACTCGCTTCCAATACCTGGTTACTGAAGCAACTGTACTGATCTCCGGTCTGTCTACCCACGCTGTGTTTAGATCTTAGACAGACGGGACCAGCAGGGATTGGGGCCGATACAAGTTGAGTCCGACGGGGTGGCAAAACACAAGTAAAAAAAAAAAAAAAAACTCACGAGACAAAAATTACTGATAAAAAAGGGTGACAACCTTTTTATATCTAATGTCCGTTACATAAAAAAAAAATTGTTCTCAATTCCCGACCCGCTCTGTGGACTATGGCACAAGCTTCTATCACACAACCTAAAGATTTCGAATTGCCTACTCTTTAGAATTGTGTATGTCGGAGTGTGGTTTAGTTCGACACTGGGGCTAATTTCTATCGATCATTCGCAGTTGATTCTTCTCTTCGACTTGAGTTGTATTTCTTCTTCTTCGTCGACTAAGATAGAACTTCTCTTGTCTTCGACTTGGCTGCAACTTCTCTGCGACTTGGTAATGCAACTTCTCTTGTCTTCGACTTGGCTGCAACTTCTCTTGTCTTCTTGGCTGGTCTTCGACTTGGCTGCAACTTCTCTGCGGCTTTCGAGTAATCTTCTTCTTCGTCTGCTTGGGCTGGAAGTTCTCTTTGTCTTCGACTTGGGCTGGAAGGATTTCTTGCCGCAACTCAGCCGCAACTCTCTGTCGTCCGAGGTGATCTCTTCTCGCTGCCGTCCGGGGCTGAACTCTGCCGTAACTCTGCCACAACTCTTGCTGCCTGTCTGGCCTGAAACTTCTTCTTGGCGTGCAATTCTTCGAGCTGTCTGGCCTCCTTCTTCGTCTCGACTTGGCTGGAACTTCTCTTCTTCTTCTTCTTCGATTTGGGCTGGAAGGATTTCTTGTCTGAGGATTCTCTTGCCCGCAAAGGGGCGAGTGAATCGGGCCTGATGCCCGCGTTCAGGCTCTATCCCTGCCCGCGGTCCAGCTGCAACTCCAACTCCAACTGATTTCTGTCGACTGGGGTCCTGCTTTTATTGACGCCGCAACAAACTGGGGTGGGTCTGTCGGCGTCAGGGTTTTCTCGATAATTCCAAAAGTCGCATTATTTCTGTCTTCTCATTATCGCTATTGTTTTTTCACCCCTACTTCCTCACAGTGCCCTTGGTGGGGAGGCGCACACCCATCTTTCCCGGTCCCTCGTATGTCAGGTGACCGCTCTCGACCAATGATTCCTGATCGAGCACTTCTTTCTCTTCTTTTCCGCAGATCACGTGACCGTTTCCGACCAATGGTTCTTGATCGAGCATCCTTTCTCTTCTTTCCGCATATCACGTGACCGCTTTCGGCTAATGAGATTGTGGTTGGGCGTGGTTTACATCGTTCTTGTTTTAAAAAAACAAAATCTAATTTTGCCTTTTTTTGCACGTACGAAAAATGACAATCTTGGCTTTTTTCTCACCTGGGCTCTGTCAAAACAGCCCGCCGCTAATTAGATGTGACTTCAGGGAAGAATATTGGCGCTATCTGTGAACTGAGACAATCGTTTTTTTTCACCTCTTGTTTTTGTCAGACCCGACAGTCAGAAAATCTTAATTATCTACATTGAAAATGTCCCCACTTTGTTATCATGGGTTTCCAATTCTTAATAGGTCAGAATCTGTATATAGTTCCACCGGTCACTCCCCTTAACCCAAAAGACACTTTTTCTCCGATTAAAAAAAATTTCGTTTCTATTGTTCTAAAATTTCCCTTTCTCCAGATTAAGATTTCGTTCCCATTGTTCTAAAATTTCCCTTTACTCCAAATTGATAATGAGTCTTTCTACGCAAAAGTCGGTCATGCGCTTCGACCGACATTCTTATCAAAATGACTTTCCCTTCTAAATAATATTTCTTTTCATTGTCTCTCGAAAATCGGCCAAGATGTTGACCTAAATACCTTTCTGATACGTGTTTTTTGTTAATGACCGCTTTTTTTGCATTTCTTGACCTCTCTTTCCTTCTTTTATCTTCCTTCTTTCCTTTTTTCTTCTTTCCTCTTCTCCCTTAGGATCGTCTAAGTACAATCTTAGTGAATTATTTTCAACTCAATTATTTTCCGTTTTAAACCGTAAAAAAAAAAAATTAAAAAAAAATCAACAACCTGTTTAGTAAAAAAGTCTTACGGCAGAGAGGACGAAACACATCGGCTAATGTAAGTTTTCCTTTTTTTTTGATTTGGTTTGGTTTGTTTTACGGCATATCAACCGCAATGGGTTATTTTAAATTTTATTATTGTGGGCTTTTTTTATTGTGTTTAAAAGCAATAATCAAATTTTAAATAAATACCTAAACCAGAATCAAAAATTAGTTATCCAGAAAATAGGATAAATAAAAGTAAAGAAAAATTATATAACTGTAGGAATCCTATAAATTGTCCATTGAATAATAAATGTTTCACAGAATCTATAGTTTACCAATGTACTGTCTCATAGACTGAGAATCCTAATATTAAAAAAAATTATATTGATAGCACTAAAAATAATTTTAAGTTAAGTTGGAGCCAACATCTGTAAATTCTTTAAATGACCCATGTCCTTTGTGCCTACATGATAAGTTATATATTATTAAGTTTCTAAAAAATAAAGATTTATTAAATCAAGGAAAAGAAATAACTGTTTTTTGTAGACAGTACTTATGTTAACTTTAAAACATAATTTTTAAAAAAATTAGTAATTAAATATCTAATATTTTGTCACAAATAAGAAAGTAAAAAATGCGTAATTAAATTCCTAAATTTTAAATCTTAATTTTAATATAACCGTATCTAGTATACTAATAAATATAGTATTTTAGATCTAAATATATAAAATATGACTTAATCATATTTGAAGCTCCTTTAAGATAACCCCAATGTATTTTATAAAAAAATAAATAAATATGCTAATGTATTATAGTGTATCTTATGTAGGCCCCTTAAAAAAACAGACTGAATGACACGTTCTCATATAAGGAAGCCAGTATCGACAGGCAGAAATTACAAACCCACACCTAACCCTTAACCTATATTTACACTTTGCCATCTTAAATTAGACTTGTAACCTGATTCGTCAAAAAAGGCAACACCCTTTAAAAATATTTTAATCCCTTCCCCCCTTCCAACTTAAACTATATAATACTATTTAGCTTAAAAAAAGTAAATCTTTTTTTTTCCGAAAGTTATTCAACATCGCTTAAAAATGGAACAAAAACTTTAATTTAAAGTTTAATTTAAAGTTTAGTTTGTAGTTCCGAAACATGGTAATTTCTGTGTCGCGATGAATACATATTTTTAAATAATAATATATATATATATATATATATATATATATATGAAGAAATATAGTTTTAAGGTATGTTATATTTATAGGATAACGTGCTCAGTATTAGAGATAGAGCGTATATAAATACAAAAGTGAACATTAAAGTCAACACTCAGAGGCGAAAGGCTGCTTCATACTAAACGTAATCATCAGGCCTAATAATAAACAATGAAGCATGACTTAACGTGGGCCAAGTCACGTTTCCCTACTCCACAAGCCAACGAGGTTGTATGTTTATGAGTTTTGCGTATGCCGTAAAACGGATTTCATGAAGTCGCCATAATTAAACCAATTCGTTTGGTTCAAACATTGTGTTGGCCGTTTAGATGGTGGCATGGCTGTGTAGGATTGTTACGGAGATTTTCCAAGCGTAGCTTAGACGTGGCACAAAGTCGAAAGTATGAGACACTCAGTGAGGATTTAATTCACTACTCAGTCGTTACTGATCTAGCGAGACAAGATTGCTAACTATTACCGCACGTCGTTATGAGTTCGTTAAAGGAAGAGGAAGGAGAATTTGATAGACATGAGAATGCGATTGTTTTTTTTTTCCTTGTTTTAAATAAAGCGTAGAAATTTCTATTGAAGCGATACAAAAGTGTCAGCGGTTTTAAAAGATGTTTTGTTTTATTTCTTTAAATAAAATCAGTTAAGCTAAACAAACCCATTATTAAATAAAAACCGAGTAACTTTTTTTTTTTTTCTGAATAAAAAAGTAAAGATTATATATTTTCAGTCATGAACATTTAGATGTGTTAGATTTTTTAAAATATACTTTTAAAATCCTTCTTCCTTTTCTAGTTTTCTTTCTTTTCTATTTCCTCTTTCTTTCTTTATTGCTAGTGACGTTCGTACATTTCATTCTTTTCCTCTTTTTCTGTCACCATTCCCCCCTTTCTCTCTCTCATTATGTTGCCTTACGTGCGCTCTCCTTCACCCCCTCCTCTCTCTATCTCTCCCTCTCCGGTAAATTTTGAGTTGTACTTTCTGTAATAGTTTCTCTTTCCCGTGCTCATTTCTCTGTCTCTCTCTCTCTCTCTCTCTCTCTCTCTCTCTCTTTGTGTTTTCTTTCTTTCTTTCTTTCTTTTTTGTTATATCTCATCCCTCCCTTTTCTTTTCCTACTCTATCTCTCTCCCTCTCTGTCTCTCTTTCCCTATATATATATATGTGTGTGTGTGTGTGTGCGTGTGTGTGTGTGTGCGTGTGTGTTTGTGAAAATATATTGAAAATAGGAAAGAACTCGTTAAGTAAATAATCTGAAGTTATTTAGTATTTTCGTTTTTATTTTAAATAAATAATTATAATATATATATATATATATATATATATATATATATATATATATATATATATTCTCTCTCTCTCTCTCTCTCTCTCCGGTAAACTTTGTCTCGTCCTTTCTTTTTATCACGCTCATTTTCTCTCTCTCTCACTCTCTCTCCCTCGACCTCTTTCTTTCTTCCTTGTTATATCTTATTCATTTTCTTTCCCAATGCTATCTCACTTTCTCCTCTCTCTCTCTTTCTCTCTCTCTCTCTCTCTCTATATATATATATATATATATATATATATATATATATATCTCACTTTTTATTTCTCGTTCTCCCGTAAACTTCCTCACGTCCTTTCTATCATGGTTTCTTTTTCACATATTCTTTCTTTCTTTCTTTATTTATTTATTTATTTATTTATTTATTTCTAATTGTTTC
>CAHIKZ030004545.1:1572500-1682500 GCA_903632075.3 Acanthosepion pharaonis
CCTCTAACTGTTGACTTCTAATATTCACTTTTATATTACACACGCTCTATCTCTGATATTGAGCACTTTATCCATAAATATAGCACACCTTAAGACTATATTTCTTCATATATATATATATATATATATATATATATATATATATATATATATATATATATATATATATATATATATATATATATATGAAGGTGCTATATTTATAGGATAAAATGCTCAATATCAGAAGATAAGCGTATGTAAATATAAATATAAAGGAACATTGCAGTCAACACTCAGAGGCGACAGGCTGTTTTATGCTGGGCACAATCAACAGGCTGCCCTAACGATCGCGTCCTGACGATTGCGTCCAGCATGAAACATCCTGTCGCCTCTAAGTATTGACTTCAATGTTCATATATATATATATATATATATATATATATATATATATATATATATTCAATTCAATCTGGCAATATTTATTCTTACTATAAACGTTATTCTAATAAATAGAAGGTCTATGAGGAAAGATCCCTGCTTATATACGAAGAGTGAAATTAATGTCTACTGGCCTCAATAATCGAAGGTCATAAGTATACCTCTTGGCAAGAATCGAACATTCATTATTCTTTGTGGCTACTCTGAAAACAAAAAAAATAAATAAATGATGCTGATTACTCTGATCGAAAGGTATATTTTCTGTAATTAGTTTGTCGATGTCCTACGCTGCTGGACGTAAATTTCATTGATTATAAACACCAAAATAACAAACACCCCCACCCACAACACACACACACACATATATATATATATATATATATATATATATATATATATACATATATATACATATATATATATATATATCATTGCCATGAATAGACAAAACTTTGTTTTATTATTAAAACACACACACACACACACATATATATATATATATATATATATATATATATATAATCACTGCCATGAATAGACAAAATTTAGTTTTATTATTACCACTCATGACAATAAAAAGTAAAATTGAAAAACAGGCTAGCTAACCGGTTTCGAACCTCGCTCAACAGAGCTAAATCGAGGTTAATAAAGTAAATTATATAATAAAAAAAGAACAATGGACAAAGTTCATTGGTGAGGAAAAAAATTTAAATGGTAAATAGTTGGAGGCCTAATATAAAGTCCTTCAGTTTACAAAGAGAAGGCCTTAAAGATAGAATATAGATGGCCTCCAACACTTTTAGGTGGTAAGGTGAGGGGGACTTACTAAGGATGGTAAAAGCATCAGCACTTTTATTTCCCACCAATAAACTACATCCATTGTTCTTTTTATTATTATTATTATTATTATATAATTTACTCTATTTACTTCAATTTAGCTGTATTGAGCGAGGTAAGAAACCGCTTAGCTAGCCTGTTTTCATTTTTACTTTTATTATCATGAGTGGTAATAATAAAATTAATTTTTTGTCTATTCATGGCAGTGATAAAATTTTATATATATATATATATATATATATATATATATATATATATATATATATATATATATATATATATATATATATATATATATATATATTCGATTCTCCTGTCGAATTCGACGTATGCGGGTGAAGCAGATCAGTTCCCAGTTCCGACAGCCCGACCATAACACATGAGATTTGATTAGAGTGGTGAAGGTTTCGTGCAGGGCCATCCACACTTTTTGAAGGGCCGATTATAGAGACCTGGTGCACTACATGCCACAGGGTTCCCAAGCTCCCCTCCGCAGGTTTTGAATTCAGAGTTTTCCTTCTCTTAGACCAGTTGCCATCCTAGGCTATAGAACCCAGTCTGTCCTGCTATTTACCCAGGGAGAAGAAGAGGATTCACACATTTCCCAAGGGTATTAATACGTGAATGTAATTGATTCGACTGGAATTCGAATTCGGCTCTCCGATTCCTTAATCCAAGCGGCTATCCATTACTTCACCATGCCTCCCCCAATATATATATATATATATATATATATATATATATATCGGTAATTTTCTAAGGTAATGAGACTATTTATCAATCCGAGAGATTTTTATCACGTTATATATTATTTTAAGTGGATACTCATATTTGATTATTAAGCAGTCTATTTATTTTCGTCTATCGGACTTAATATTTAAAAAAATCTTATTAAAGAAAAAATTGTGATTCCTGGCAGGATTCGATCTTGAGTCCTTCTGGGCAAAGCGAAATCATCAGATCCAATGTGATCTGAACCAAGAACCTACATGGTGGGTCACAGGAGTTATGTATAGGATGCAAATCCAATCCCCCCAATTAAGGACTTAGAGTTTCTTTATAATATACACCTGATACCTATGAGGTCGAATGCCGGTCTCAAGAGTCATCTTAGGGGTCATGGACACCGAAACGAGACGGACGCCATTATAAGTGATGTGAAGGAAGAACCTCTCGTCATGATAAGTCGTGGCAATTACCATATATACACAAAACTTAAAGAGTGGCGACAGGCGCTACATTCTGGAGCTGTTCTCAATACTGAAGAATGAATCAATTGAGCCAAAATGAAATTAGAAAGCAACATTGTAATCATTCAACTCTGACTCAATGGATTCGTTAGGAATATGGCCGCGTCTGCTTATCCCAATCTGGGCTGAAAAGACACATTACGAGCCATATTTAGGGTCATCAGAGTGAATATATAAATGTAATCGTTAATAAACGAATTTGATTTCTATCATGTATCCGAGGTAATGTAAAGACCAATCTGATTTTACCAGGCATGGATGGCGGAAACATAATATCATTCACGATGACACGGGACAAGGAAGCATTCAAATTAGATTTGTTTGTCATCAATTTTAATAGAGTATTTAAAAGGCTTTTGGGGTTAAACGTTATTTGAGTGCCCATGAGAAGGCAGCAACTGCAGATGTGTGTGTTATGGTAGAGAGATGGTTATCTTTCTAATTGACTGGACAGACACCGCAATACATATCTATCTATACCATTCTGATTATCTATCTATCTATCTATCTATCTATCTATCTATCTATCTATCTATCTATCTATCTATCTATCACATTCTAATTATCTATCTGTTATTCTGATTACCCTATCTATCTATCTATGCCCTTCTGATTATCTATGTTATTCTGATTCTCTCTCTCTCTCTCTCTCTCTCTCTCTCACTCTCTATCAATCTATCTATCGATCTGTGCCATTCTGATTATCTATCTGTTATTCTGATTATCTATCTATCTATCTATCTATCTATCTATCTATCTATCTATCCCATTCTGATTATCTATCTGTTATTCTGATTATCTATCTATCTATCTATCTATCTATCTATCTATCTATCTATCTATCTATCCCATTCTGATTATCTATCTGTTATTCTGATTATCTATCTATCTATCTATCTATCTATCTATGCCCTTCTGATTATCTATGCTATTCTATCTACCTACCTATCTATGCCATTTTGATTATCTATGTTATTCTGATTCTATCTATCTATCTATCTATCTATCTATCTATCTATCTATCTATCTATCTATCTATCTGTGCCTTTCTGATTATCTATCTAATGCAAGGGTTTGATAACCCATAGAAACCAAATCAATCGATCAAAACGTATGTGGTTAATTTGAAAATTTTAACAGTTAAAAAAATAAATTAAAAGTTAAAAACTCTTAACAAACCAATGAGATCTGCATATAGAAATATGTAGCCTAGGGGTAGGATCTCTGACAGATGCCATATCGGTGGGGTTTCAATCCCGGCTTGAAGCAATCGGACGTCTAACCACACTGAAGCGAAACAGTCTGTCTGTGGATAACTATATAATATATATATATATATATATATATATATATATATATATATATATATACTAAACAATGAAACCAAAATTACCTCATATGGGGAATAGTCTATTTCGGCAGACGAAGATATCGGTCGTCTGTCTTATCAACCCGGATGTGGACTGAGCTCATGCCTATACAGTTGGAGGGCCGGGGTTCTGCAAATAGAATTTAACCGTGAAAGCTAAAAGTTTCAATCAGACGAAAGGCACGAGGCAGGGGTTAGGAGAAGATGGCAGATTATTGTCTTAATGGAAAGAAGTTTCATAAAATTAAACCCGAATATTAACCTTATGACATTGATTGTCGGGTTATATTAAGAATGAAATACTAATTTAAATTTAAAAGAGTTATAAAAAGTTGTTTAAAAATAATTGCAAAATATATAGATAAAAGGATGTATTGGGTTAATGGAAAAAGAGTTGGGGAGATATTAAAGGGGAAAGTTTATAAATTATAATTAATATAGTGTAAAGATGTTATAGGGGAGGAATGTAAAAATATAGAAAATAGAATTAATTATACTTTCGACATTTGAATTGTTAGAGAGGGGTGAATATTATGGAATATATTATAGTTTGGAAAATTATAGGCCCCACAGTTAGGTGTGACTTAGGTTTAGAAGAAAAAAATTAGAGTAATAAAATACAATAATGAAAGCAACTATTGAATCAGAGGAATGAATTAGTATTAAAAGGCTGACATAAAAACAAATTCAAATTTCCATAATAAAGGTTTAACTTCATTAGCTACTATATTTCATATAGCAATCTAATATTATAATATAATATAAAGTTAATATTCAGGTTTAATTTTATAAAACTTCTTCCTTTTAAGACAAATACCTTCCACCCTCTCCTACCCCTGCCTCTTGTTGTATTGAAACTTTAACATTTACAGTTAAATTCGATTTACCGCCCCTACCAACTGTATGAAACTAACTCAGTCCACACTAAGATTGATAAGATAGATGACCGATATCTTCGTCTGCCGAAATAGTCTTTTCCCCATATGAGGTAATTTTGAATTTTATTGTTTATTAATTATATTGTTTTGTATTAATAAATACATTGAGCTCTTTTTGTAGATCAGTTTTAATATTTTATATTACTTGGATCCACTTGGATTATATACCAATGGATTTGTTACCTTTACTCTCTCTCTCTCTCTCTCTATATATATATATATATATATGTGTGTGTGTGTGTGTGTGTGTGTGTGTGTGTGTGTGTATGTGTGTGTAAAATGTCTATGTATATAAATATATATATATATATATATATATAAAGTGAACATAGAAGTCAACACTTAGAGGCGACAGTCTGTTTCATGCTATATGCAATCGTCAGGCCACATATATGACGATTGCATATAGCATGAAACAGACTGTCGCCTCTAAGTGTTGACTTCTATGTTGACTTTATACTTACACACGCTCTATCTCTGATATTGAGCACTTTATCCCACAATATTGCACACCTTAAGACTATATATATATATATATATATATATATATATATATATGCATTTTATATGTTATTTATATATTGGTACTCATTGGAAAGCGCTCAATCTCAGTGATAGAGCTAACATATTCAGTTGCATTGATAGGACTTTGTGACCCTGGGTTTCACGCTCTCTTCAATTGTCTGACGATCGCAGACAGCGTGAAACCTGGGGTCACAAACTCACATCAATCCAATTATACATATATATATATATATATATATATATATATATATATATATATATATATGAGAGTGAGAGAGTATTAATGGCGGAAATTATTCTTCTATTTATTAGTCGAATTTACATTTTATTAATACAGTCAGCATTACTGACCCTCTCTATACTAACATTCTTGGCATTGTTTTGTGGTGACCCGCTGTAAATGGATAATTAGCTACTACAAAATAACCTTATTATTCATATGCTTTTCTTTTATGCATATGCAAATATATGTGCTTGATATTGTGTAGTGAATCGCAAATTCGTGTCTTATGATTTGATAGTTGCTTCTAAGGAGGTGATCAAATACAGTAACCTTGTGCCAGACCAAAGTTTGGAAAGTAAATAAGTGAGAGGTCACGCGATAAAACAATGATTAACATATTAATTTCATAAACCTTGCACACACTTGGTTCTGTTCTATCGTAGCTTTGTCCCCAACGAAACAAATAATGTTGATTGATTTTATATTTTACTCTTGTTTCGCTAATTAAGGAGGAATGATTTAAATATAAACTATATAAAATTGTTTTCTCAGATCAGTGATTAATAATAGCTTTATGTAAATGATCCCTGAGCCTCTTAGTGAGTATTGTGTTTCATCGGATATCATCGACTGGCGATACAAATTGACTAATAAAGACCTTTTTTTTTTCGTTTTTTTTAATCGCTATCACCCCAAGCAAGGCAGTAAAGCCATTAAAACACAAGAGGGTTACAGAGTGTTGAAGAATTAGGAACGGAAATATTAATAGTAGGCAGAATGAGAAAGGAGTAATCAGGTGGATAATAGATAGTGATTGACATTGCATTTGAATTATTACAGATTAAAGTTGGATGAAAAACATGGAGCCGGAAGGGTTCTCAACAAACGAGAAGCGCGAGAAAACTTAACGGGATCTCGACGCCAGGCTGATATTGGACATAAATTCATAAATTCTAGGTACCATAGCGAAATCCCCCTCATAACAATTACTATGAAAGTATTTATAAAAAAGAATTGCATAGAGAGGCAACCTTACGGTGGTGGGAAATTGGCATAAGCCGTGCCGCCAGATTAGGACCAGTTATTGTTTTAATATATTTAAATATTATTTATATTATATTTACTTTCTATTCTTTAGAATATTTGAACAGAAAATTCCGTGATAATCTGGAGTAATTATTTTTAAGGGAACTACGGTTTCTAGTAATTTCACTTTAAAATTATTTATATAAATATATTATATACTTTATCATTTCTTCTTCTTCTTCTTCTTCTTCTTCTTCTTATTATTATTATTATTATTATTATTAATAATAATAATCGGTTTCACACCAAGCAAGGCAGTAAAGCCACTAAAACGCAAATGGGTTACAGGGTCTGGAAGAGTTAAGAACGGAAACATTATTAGTAGGCAGAAAGAGAAACAAGTAATCAGGAGGACAGTAGATAGCGATTGACATTATGATTAAATTTTTGCAGATTAAAGTTGGCTGGAATGTATGGAGTCGGAAGGGTGTTTCACAAGCGAGAAGTGCAAGAAAAACTGTCAACATAGAACTTACGGCTACATCTAGCTATCTTAAATATAAATTGCTGAGATATCGCCGCCAGTCCAGTATTGCTCTTAAATTCAAAAAGACTCGGTACCAAAGGAAAGACCTCATCCAAATAATTGCCATGAAAGTTTTTAAAAAAAAAAAAAAAAAAAGGCACAGAGAGGTTACCTTCCGGCAGTGGACAAGTAACTCAAGTCGAGCCGCCAGATCAGGACCTATAATGTTGCTGATGCTTTTTTGAAGCTTATCAAGGAGCTCCAGGTAAATAACAGGGGCGCCGGGCTATATATGGCAGTAAAATTATAAGGATGGACAAATGGTAGACATATAGATATGCAAGATAGATTGCGGAGAAAAAAATTGTCTTGCTCGACACAGTGAATCGACTTTCATAGTAGCTGACCAAGCAATTGATTCAATATAGTCGTTACAAAAAAAATAGCATAGGAGATACGGAAATGGAATACAGGGTAGATTGTGTTGGGGGTAGTTTTGCGCGAAATCTAAGAACTCCAACCCTCTTCTTATATAGCCTCGTCAGATCTCGACTCTGATATAAATGCCATGCATGGCGGCCGACTTGTTCGGAAATGTCTAAACAATCAGCTATATACAGTCGTTTTCTGAGATCGATCATTAAAAAGATCGTCAAAAGAATGGATCTTCTCGGACTTAAAGAAAGCAACCCCTCATCAGACAGTAAAGACTGGCGCTACAGAATCACAAATAAAGAACATCACCAAATAACAAGAAAATCACATTACTTGAAGGCTGAGCAGCAACGATCATAGTGGGGAGAGAGCATATATATATATATATATATATATATATATATATGATTATTTACTATTATAAAAATATGCTCCCATCGCTACGCAGGAATTACCAGGTTTTAAAACAGTAACTAAAATGTTAAATTTAATTATAAAATTAATTTTAAAATCCATAGCTCTGGATTTTAAATTAAATTTTATCATTCAATTTAAAATTTTAGTTTCTTTTTTGAAACATGGTAATTCCTGTGTAGCGATGAGGCCATATTTTTTAATTAGTAAAGAATTATAATATAGTTTATAGTTACGGTTTATGCATCGAGCACTGTTTTTCTTTGTTTTTTTTAATAAAAATAATTACTAAGAACACCGTATTATAAATCTTAATGTCCTTTCTTATTATTTTAACACACACACACACACATATATATATATATATATATATATATTCATACACGTTTCATTAAATAATATAGACAAGTGTTGTCTATTTATTTTATGTAAATTCTTTTCATAACGTCTAATAAGTTTAATAACATTATCATTGAACGATGAAAGAAATTCACAATATTGATCCATATTTTTGAATACAATCTAAGCTTTCGGCTTACATAAGCCATTATCAAAGAAGTCAATTACAACATATTAAGCAATATACTGACAAGACAGTGATGATAGTCTGTCATTGTTTACATAGATGATTTCTAAGCAACAATAAACACGTGCATATAAGACGCTAGAAGCAAAAATTGCACCACATCTCATGTCGTCACACATCACCACACAATGTCGAAACCGAGTACCTTAGCTCAAGTATTATAAAAAAATGTTTTAAAATCAAAATTCAGTTCACAACTACGTGTTGGGATTATTTGAACTAGCTTATTATATATACAAATATGAAATAGAAAGAAAAAGTAACAGAAAAAAAACAAATTATTCTATAATAATAGGCATAATAAATTGGGTGAGTTCGATAGATAGATAGATAGATAGATAGATAGATAGATAGATAGATAGATAGATACGAGTAGAGATAGATAGATACGAGTAGAACTAGATAGATAGATAGATAGATAGATAGATAGATAGATAGATAGATAGATAGATAGATAGATGTACGTAAATATAGACCTTGAGAAAGAATGTGAAGTACAAAATAAAAGCAGGTGAGAGCGGAATGTGGAATTTGTTTGATTACCTACATTCGTACCTATCAATTCCTCCTGTTCCTTCACAACGGAGCCAAATATTGCACAGTGATGCCGAATTGCTGGAGAATAAAGTACGTTTACCTCTTAGAATGTGTTTTAAAAAAAAACAACAAGGAAAGCAATGAAGAAGATAAAGAAAATAACGCGATACAAAAATAAATATGACTGGAAAATATCTTACCTGCGAAAAATGTAATAATATCAAGATTTACAATATCGTAATCTGGAAATAATAAA
The DNA here is from genome assembly GCA_903632075.3 of Acanthosepion pharaonis. NCBI lineage: Eukaryota > Metazoa > Mollusca > Cephalopoda > Sepiida > Sepiidae > Acanthosepion > Acanthosepion pharaonis. Next base: position 1,581,843 of record CAHIKZ030004545.1, read on the forward strand.
ACTTATTAGTACGAAAGTGATGCTGATCCGCACTGGGTGGTCCTGTACTGTACCCCATTAAACTATGTCAATGTTGTTTCGTCCAACAAGATCTTTCTGTATTTGTCATCATGTTTTCTTTTTTGAGACTTTATGAATTTAATCGTATTACTAACTTGGCGGCATGATTGTTTTGTTTGTTTAACGGCATATCAAATCTTTCATGGGTCATTTAATGCCGAAATTTAATTTTCTTGGGAGTTTTGAAGCAATAAAAATATGATATATGTTATTCTGTTTTCACAATTAAGTACATGGTAGATGATACTCAGCTTTTGGGCATATACATGTCTGTGTGGACATAATTACTAGAGGCGGTAATTATGTGTTTTATGGTGTAGTCTTGTTATGAAATTGTATGGATTAATGTCATGGAAGTGTTCTTTCATGTTGTTTGCTTGGTTGTTTAGCCTCATATCAACCTATATGGGTTGTTTAATGCCAAAATCTAAATATTTTGAATGCAAATGCATACCTTCAACTATATATAAAGTGTATTGTTGGTAATTTTACTATAAAAACGTATTTTTATACCTTCATGGTGTTATTTTTTTATTTGTGTGGAGTTTACTGTTTCCCATAGCTGGGACCCTAATAGGTGCTACTACCGCAGGTCATTGTGGGCCTGGGAACAAAAGTAATTAAAAGGTGGTGCCATGAACCCTATACTCTTTCAAGGGCATCTTAACTTGGGGTAATTCGGTTGACCTTTAAATAAGTGTAGGGAGTTCGAACCTAAATAGATATCCCATATTTTTGTCTACTAAAGTGGAAATGTAAACTATGCTTACTTAATAACAACTTTGAATTGTTACAATCGTTTTAAGATTTATAAGAAAAAATAATGAGTTCTTGCTGACTCTCTACCAAAACAAGTCCTTCTTGGCCTAGACATAGAAGAGATATCCTTTGTGTTGGTGCATGTTAACGTAAAAATTGCCTACTCACGCTAAGCTTTTATAATCATTTCACCCCAAACAAAGTAACAAAACCACTAATATGCAGGTGTTTGCTGAGTGTGAAAAAATATGAGAAAAAACTTTATTAAGGAGAGAAAACAAAAGAACAGAAATTAAGAAAACAGAAGATAATGTTGCATTTAAATTTTTGAAGATCAAAGGCAGGAAGAAAGCGGAAGAGAGTTCCACAAGCGAGAGGTGCAATAGAAGAAACTGTTAGCATAGAAAGGTTACATCGAGCCATTTCAACTGAAAAACTAAGATACCTAACTGCCAATCTAGTTCTGCGCTTAAATTCTTAAAGTCTATGTAGAGGTGCGTTCTTCTGATCACTTACCATGAAAGTACTTATTGCTCTGCTTGCGAATCTCATAAAAACTCCAATCTCCCGATCAGATGTCTGGCGGTAAGATATCATTTTACAGTGGAAATGGTTAGGTGTAACCGTATGTTCTATGGTAACATTTTCTTTTCTCGCACTTCTCGTTTGTGGAACTCGCTCCCGGTTTCTTGCTTTCCAGTCAAGTTTGATGTTCAAAAATTTAAATGCAATGTCAATCGTTATCTTCTGTTCTTTTATTTTTCTCGCTTTTTTTTTTATTATTATTAAGTTTTCTTATATTCTTTCACGCAGAGTGCCCCACCCAACCCTCTGCGTGTTAATGACTTTGTTGCCTTGCTTCGAGTGAAATGATTTTAAAAAATCGCATCACCCTTAAAAACATAGACGTGTTAGCTTCTCTACAGGCTCCGTTTCTTTATTATTTGAAAACTGCCATGACGTTGGAAAGAGATAATACAGTGTAGTTTCTGTTGTTTTCTCCAGGTTTTGGAATTCGGAGCTCTCCTCATCCAAGAATGGTTGCCAGCAAAGGGATCCCGGGGTACCCATATATTATTTAACCTGTAACTGGTGAGAAAGTAGAACAGACAAATTCATAGCTTTCCTAAGGTCATTAATGTGAAAGTAATTGCAATATATTTCAGTTGGATTTGAACTCGGCTTGCTGATTTCACTTTCTGCGCCAATAACTCTACAATGCCAGCACATCCTATATAGCATTAGAAACGGTAATTCTTTTTAACTAAGTTTATTTCAGAACGAACCTTTTTTTTTTTATTTTGTGTTTCCAGCGTTTTCATACCAGTGTGCATTGTCTTAGAATTCTTAAAACTGACATATTTTGGATTATTGATTCTTAGTCGGAATATCGAAAACAATAAGCAACATTTGTTGTTTTTTTTTTATGTAAACACTACAATATACAAGATTTTTATGTCAACAAAAGAGACAGCTCAAGACGTACTTTACATAGTGGGGAAGTTAATGCCATGCAGATACAAAGTTACCTATCTGTGTAGTATAGTACCACTAAAACGGAATGTGTGATGCTGTAATCCGAAAGTGCATGTAATTTGTGAAAGCTACTTTTCAGAAATTAAGCAATGAATTACGATATAGGAAAATATTGCTAGAAACAAGGAAAATAGAAGTGAACTGCTTTGATATACAAACAAACCTCTCATCTACGGACTCCATCAACGGACTTCGGATGTAACGGACAAAATCTGCAGACAAAATAAAAAATAAATCTGGAGGTAAAAAAAAAAATAGTTTCGGTCGGATTTGAACTCAGCTTGCTGATTTCACTTTCTGCGTCACTAACCGTACAGTGCCAGCACATCCTATATGGCAGTAGAAACAGTAATTCTTTTTAACTAAGTTTATTTCAAAACTAACCGTTTTTTATTTTGTGTTTCCGGCGTTTTCATACCAGTGTGCATTGTCTTATATCGTCAGCGATATATTTCAAAATGTGCGGGCTTAACAGAACGAGTTGTATTAGTTTGGCGGCGGCGGCGGCGGTGGGCCTTTCAGTTGTAAACAAAGACGGAAAGTTCGATACATTAACGCGTACGTGAAAAAGTAGCCGTGAGAAATCTAATATTTTTGTAATTTTGATTAATATATTAATTGGTCTGCCCTCATCATGGCATAGAAACAGAAGGAAAGTGTACAAAGGAAGCGTACAAACCTAAGTATCAGTGATAAATTAGAGCTTCTCTCATCTACGGACAATCGGCTTTAACAGAGCAGGTTTGCTTGTATTTTGATCTCCCATGTGGCAGTGAATGCTGGACAATCTCTTCACAGCTGAAGAAGAGACAGAGATCTGGTTCTGCTGAGAATGTTATGCAAAGAGAATGTTCGAAACGAGAACTTTGTAAGGAAAATAGGAACGACAATGAAACTGATACTCCGGTATATAACGAGGAAAGAGAGACTAGAGAATTTAACTCACAAGATATTCTGAAGCGGATAAATTTGAGTGAACAGAATGCCAAATGAAAGCAGAGAGCGATGGCAAAGAGGAAAACGTTTCATGGAAGAACAAAGAAGGAAATGATGGCAAACCAAAATCGCCCATATCTCGATGAGTCAAAGTACACAAAAGAATTAATGCCAGGAGATTTTGGAAAGTGTTATGGTCCAGGTCCTTGTACCACGGTGATGGTCCAAGGTAGAACCAATAAAGAAGAACTCGAACACGGATATAGAATAACACAGATATATTACAAACAGGAATATATACAGAGAAGTAGAAAGTTTTAGTACGAACAATCAGGTTTAGTAGGGAGAACAATGTAGTCTCGACTAGTATCACTATTCCAATGTCTTGTAGTAATTGTCTGAACGCGACTCTGTTTCGGACTGCCTCTGACTCGACTGATTGACTCTGACAGACTTCTGACGGACCTCACTCCAGACTTCAGACTGAACAGTATTTAGTCACCCCCCCTACGAGGGCATCATGTGGCACAAGGCCGGTTTAACGTGGGATCTCCGAGCCTGTGTTATCTCCGAGCCCGTAGGCTCGGCCAAGAATATGCCCTTTGAACCCGTATAAACGGGTTCAGGGTCGGTTAACCTCCCCGAAATAGACTCAGCCCTTCGGCGAAGCTTCGTTCGGGTTCCTCCCCGCCCGAAGTCAGAGAGTTCAACCGATCAGCCGGTTGCCCGACTTCGGACTGAACTCCCTGCTTCCCAATGAGGCGCAGTATTTATTACGTATGGAATAGTCCATTATGTTATTATGGGTAAGGTCACATAACAGAAAGTTGAGTGGCAAAAAGTTTAGGGAAAGTAATAACTATGAATTCACACTCATACATAAGCAATGCTTCGTAAATCGCTATAGCTTGTTTTAAAATCAATTTAGTGATTTAGTGGGTATAAATGTAAAAACATTCAAAGCTCACGATTACGAATCCATAAACAATTAGGGGCGTTGGAACATCACGTGTACTGCAGCTGTGGCAGTGGGTGTGTCTAGGACAAAGTATTCTGACTTAGCCTATCCCTCTTCAAACAGAATTCAGAGTCGTCCTTCCAGACTGCTTATACTATAAAGGCTGGAGAGCCCACTCTGGCCTGAGTGGGCTCTCCATGGGTGTGAAAGAGAACCAAGTAACAAATAATGAGAAAGGACAATAAAAGAACAGAGTCATTGACTATCAATCTATATTTCTGAGATGAGGTATTATGTACACTATTTACATTATTCGGACTATTGCCCTCATCTTTGTCGCCATATTTATCCGATCCTTCAGTATCTGTCTATATTTCTGAGATGAGGTATTATGTACACTATTTACATTATTCGGACTATTGCCCTCATCTTTGTCGCCATATATATCCGATCCTTCAGTATCTGTCTATATTTCTGAGATCAGGTATTATGTACACTATTTACATTATTCGGACTATTGTCCTCATCTTTGTCGCCATATTTATCCGATCCTTCAGTATCTGTCTATATTTCTGAGATCAGGTATTATGTACACTATTTACATTATTCGGACTATTGTCCTCATTTGTCGCCATATTTATCCGATCCTTCAGTATCTGTCTATATTTCTGAGATGAGGTATTATGTACACTATTTACATTATTCGGACTATTGTCCTCATCTTTGTCGCCATATTTATCCGATCCTTCAGTATCTGTCTATATTTCTGAGATGAGGTATTATGTACACTATTTACATTATTCGGACTATTGCCCTCATCTTTGTCGCCATATATCCGATCCTTCAGTATCTGTCTATATTTCTGAGATCAGGTATTATGTACACTATTTACATTATTCGGACTATTGTCCTCATCTTTGTCGCCATATTTATCCGATCCTTCAGTATCTGTCTATATTTCTGAGATGAGGTATTATGTACACTATTTACATTATTCGGACTATTGCCCTCATCTTTGTCGCCATATTTATCCGATCCTTCAGTATCTGTCTATATTTCTGAGATCAGGTATTATGTACACTATTTACATTATTCGGACTATTGTCCTCATCTTTGTCATATATTTATCCGATCCTTCAGTATCTGTCTATATTTCTGAGATGAGGTATTATGTACACTATTTACATTATTCGGACTATTGTCCTCATCTTTGTCGCCATATTTATCCGATCCTTCAGTATCTGTCTATATTTCTGAGATGAGGTATTATGTACACTATTTACATTATTCGGACTATTGTCCTCATCTTTGTCGCCATATTTATCCGATCCTTCAGTATCTGTCTATATTTCTGAGATGAGGTAATATGTACACTATTTACATTATTCGGACTATTGTCCTCATCTTTGTCGCCATATTTATCCGATCCTTCAGTATCTGTCTATATTTCTGAGATGAGGTATTATGTACACTATTTAATTATTCGGACTAAATCTTTGTCCATTTATTACAACGTTTCGGCCGTTGTACTCTCCAGCCTTCTTCACGTGGTTGGAATGTCGAACTAAAACCTTTATTTCGCTCACTGGGGTAGACTGTTCTAGTTCCACGTGCCATGTTTAATGGATGTCAGTTATCAGTTATATCCTGTTAGTTCCCCTCTCCAAGTTCTCCACTGCCTTAACCGGGTATTGAACTCACAATCTTTGCGCAGTGGATAAAGATGTTGGTTAGATCCAGTTACAGGACCCAAAGAGTTGTGAGTTCTGTACTCGGTTAAGGCAGCGGGGAATTAGCAAAAGATAGCTGATAACTGACATCCATTAAACATGGCACTTGGAACCAGAACAGTCTACCCCAGTGAGCGAAATAAAGGGTTCAGTTTCACATTCCAGCCACCTGAAGAAGGTCGTTACGTACAACGGCCGAAACGTTGTAATAAATATGGCGACAAAGATGAGGACAATACTCCGAATAATGTAAATGGAGAATTATTGACATTTTGAAGATTGTAGGTGGCGGGGAAGAAAAACCGAAAGGCCAAGAAATGTGAGAAAGGAAACTATTAGAATAACCTGTATAGTGTTGATAAGCTGTCAAAAACGAATCAGTCGATCTTTTCTTGTTACCTAGAGCAGGGTTTCCCAATGGCCATGTAAATAGATACAAATAAACTAATATTGATACATTGTTTTTTACAGATTATCAACACTTTACAGGTTATTTAAAGCCAGAATATTTTTTTTTACTTTGTAAGAATTGGGTGAGGAGTAGATAATGGTTTAGCGATACAAGTCTTACTAATTAACCCAAATATAGCGGAGGAGGGGAGAAGATGTGGATTCATACATTTCCCAAGGGTATTTGCGCGTAAGGGAATACAAGCAACCCAAATAGAATTGGAAAGCTGATTAACACTTCAGAGTCTTTTCCCATGACACTGCCCGCACATTCTTTGGAGCTCTTAATAATTTCTGTCTTTTTGTTAATTCTTCCAAACCCTGTTCTGCCATCCAATTGTCTAAGACCATTAAGAATGTTATGCGCTGCTTTCCTCTGTCACTCTTTCCCTCAATCTGTCCTGTGAGTATCAAATTTTCCAAGCCCTCCTTCCTCATTACGTGACCCAGAAGTTTCAACGGTCTCTTCCTGATGTTAAGTCTGTTTTCTTTTTTGTTTTCATTCTTTCCAAAACCTTGCCGTTGCTCACATATTCGGCTAATGTTATCCTCAGCATCCTTCTGTAGAACTCCATTTCTGTTGCTCCAAGTCTCTTCCTCATCTTTTAAAGAGATTATCCAGCATTCGCTGCCAATATAGGAAGACAGATATCACGTACTTTTTGCTTTGTTCACTTCCAAAAACCTACATTTCAACTTTGATAACCTGATTGGTGGTTTCTAAATTTGAGCTTTTAGTGACGTCACAAACAACCAATGGCCTTCAGACATTGATCAACTGCCCTCAGTTTATTTCTTATTAAGCTATGTTTAAAAGATAAAGGTACGTTAAAATCAATATATAGCAATATTTGACTATATTTAAACGGGGAAACCATGACTTTTAAAACACACAACTTAACATTTTAGGTATCAGCCTTTTTTCTTCTCCTTCTTTGTATCATAAGCGATCATAGCTCTCCACAATTTCCTATTCTTTATAGCTCTTAATAATGCCTTTTTACTGTCCATTATCTCCCCTGTCTCTGTTATCCATTTACATAAGCTAGATTAATTTCCCTCTTGCCTCCAATTTGTCCTGTGAGTGTCAAATTCGGCAAGTTCCTTCTCATCATTGTCTCCCATAAATTTCCAGTCTCTTTCTGATTTTAACTGTAAGTGCTCCTTTCGTTTCCATTTTCATTAAAAATTCCCCATTACCCACATGTGCTCTGTCCGCAGTGTTCTAAGCATCTTGAACAACATACTTGTTATCGTAAGTCTCTTCTTAATCTCGATAGCCGCCATATTGGAAGACTGATTATTAAATTGACGTTCATTACTCTTTTCGTTGTTTCTAACAGATAGTTTTCCCTGTTTCTTAATACTTTATTTATTTTGGAAGGCATCTTTCGTTATTCTAATTCTTCTTTTGGTTTGGTTTATTTTGTTTTACGGCATGTCAACACCTGAATGTGTTAATGCCGACAAGATTTTTTTAGGATAGGCTCGTATGAATAGAATATGTATTCTTTATAAGAAATCCATTTGTAGATGAGGTTTCAGCTTACAACATCTAATACAGTGTAACCCGGATATAAGAGAGTTGTCGGGACCGGAGAAGAAGTCTCTTATATCCGGGTTTGGTCTATTATATATACATTAACACAGGCTCTAATTTGGGACCAGAGAAAATCTCTCTTATATCCGAGTTTCTCTTATATCCGGGTCTCTTATATCCGGGTTACACTGTATTGCCAAGTTATGTACTGACCAGGCTCGATTTTGCTCGGTCATCTTATGGGAAGTGGTGTATCAACGTGGTGCGGTCGTAAGCCCTACAGGAAAAGAGTATAAGCCGAAATGAAGTCGTTTTAATAATTCTTTCTCTATTTAAACGAAAATATATACGATTTTCTAATAAATGTTTTATCCATTTAAAATACTAGAATTAAGATTTGAAATTTGATCATCTTGCCGTGACCGAACTAGCATTTATAAAACGTACTCAAATATGATATGAGGAGCACCTAAGTATGCATCTCAGGATTTCAAAACATGGGAATTCTAAGAAATAAAAGGGTCTACTGGTAACTGCGAGAGGCAAGCTTGTTAGAGAGGGCGGGTTCAAGGATGCCGTTTGTAGGTGGAAAGTAATAGAAGAAAGAAAAATAACGTGGGTAGGGATCTTGCATTCTTGGCTGTATATTTAGAAACTAATGAATGATTCTAGCTACGAATTGGCTTCTTCTTTCATATTAATATTCATGTGGTTGGAGTCAGGGAATAGCAATGTAGCAGGTAGATATGCCTTACATTGGTCCACCACACACATGCCAATAATGCATTTGTTTCCTTGTAAAATCTACATTATAAACCAAATGTTTGCTCCAATGGGTTATTGTTGTTGTTGTTTTTTTTTGTTATTTTTAAGAATTCGGTTCTTAAGCAAGTCACGTTTTCATAACCTTAAATGGCATCTGAACCAAACTTATCATTTCAAACAATTAAGCGTTGAAATCCAAAAGACGTTGTCCTGGGTATGACGATAAAAAACATCCGGCAACAAGACTTCTGATCAAGAGGTTTTGAGGAGCGTAGAACCACCTCTTAAATGACGTTGATCCTAGGTCCATCCTAATCCAGAGTGGTAGCACCTGTTAGGGTTCCAGCTATGGGCAGATAGTTAACCTCCAAACTGGGGTCAAAACGCTATGAAAGTGTAAAAATATGTTTTCATAGTAAAAATACCAGCAATACATTTTTGAAAAAAAAGAAAAAAAAGACATTACCAGCAATTCAATTGACTGTCGACAAAAAACATGTCATGAAATCTTATCTACAAACTGATTTCTTACAAAGAATACATATTCTATTCATACGAATCTATTCTAAAAAAATCTTGTCGGCATTAACAAATTCAGGTGTTGATATGCCGTAAAACAAAGTAAGCCAAACCAAAAGACGAATTAGAGTAACGAAAGATGCCTTCCAAAAGATAACTAAAGTATTAAGAAACAGGAAAAACTATCTGTTAGAAACAACGAATAGAGTAATGAACGTCAATTTAATAATCAGTCTTCCAATATGGCGGCTATCGAGATTAAGAAGAGACTTACGATAACAGGTATGCTGTTCAAGGATGCTTAGAACACTGCGGACAGAGCACATGTGGGTAATGGGGAATTTTTAATGAAAATGGAAACAAAAGGAACACTAAAATCAGAAAGAGACTGGAAATTTATGGGAGACAATGATGAGAAAGAACTTGCCGAATTTGACACTCACAGGACAAATTGGAGGCAAGAGGGAAATTAATCTAGCTTATGTAAATGGATAACAGAGACAAGGGAGATAATGGATAGTAAAAAGGCATTATTAAGAGCTATAAAGAATAGGAAATTGTGGAGAGCTATGATCGCTTATGTTACAAAGAAGGAGAAGAAAAAAGGCTGATACCTAAAATGTTAAGTTGTGTGTTTTAAAAGTCAGGGTTTCCCCGTTTAAATATAGTCAAATATTGCTATATATTGATTTTAATGTAACTTTATTTTTTTAAACATAGCTTAATAAGAATTAAACTGAGGGCAGTTGATCAATGTCTGAAGGCCATTGGTTGTTTGTGACGTCACTAAAAGCTCAAATTTAGAAACCACCAATCAGGTTATCAAAGTTGAAATGTAGGTTTTTGGAAGTGAACAAAGCAAAAAGTACGTGATATCTGTCTTCCTATATTGGCAGCGAATGCTGGATAATCTCTTTAAAAGATGAGGAAGAGACTTGAGGCAACAGAAATGGAGTTCTACAGAAGGATGCTGAGGATAACATTAGCCGAATATGTGAGCAACGGCAAGGTTTTGGAAAAAAATGAAAACAAAAAAGAAAACAGACTTAACATCAGGAAGAGACCGTTGAGATTTCTGGGGCACGTAATGAGGAAGGAGGGCTTGGAAAATCTGATACTCACAGGACAGATTGAGGGAAAGAGTGACAGAGGAAAGCAGCGCATAACATTCTTAATGGTCTTAGACAATTGGATGACAGAACAGGGTTTGGAAGAATTAACAAAAAGACAGAAATTATTAAGAGCTACAAGGGGGCAGGAAGATGTGGAGGGCCATTATTGTCTACATCTTGAAAGGGACATGGCACATGAAAGAAAAATCCAAATTAATCCTCGATCGGCCCTGAAACTGGGAAGTGGGGCTGATATTGAGAGATGATCCCGTTATAAAACATCATTGACGACACTTGACAACGCATCGAAAAGCATATTTTGCAATTTTTAAAGAAACATTTAAATTACAGGATTGCGAATTTTTTTTTTTTTTTTTACTTTTCCTATCATGAAGAATGGCGCAATGTAACCATCCTTCTACTATATTCATCCCTTATTTTGCCTTACGTTGAGTCAGCTAAAATTAGTAAATTTTCTATCTTTTATCTCTCTCTCTCTCTCTGCCTCTCTCTCTCTCTCTCTCTCTCTCTATATATATATATATATATATATATATATATATATATATATATAATTATTTATTTAAAAATATGTTTCCATCGGTACATACGAGTTCTCATGTTTCAAAACAAGAGCCGAAAACTTAAATATAATTATTTGAATTAAATTGAATTAAATTTAATTCAAATAATTATATTACGGCTCTTGTTTTGAAGCATGGAATCATATGTAGCCATGGAATCATATTTTAAAATAAATAATTATATTTATGCTCTACTTTTGTATCGAGCAATATTTTTTTTAAAATAATAACAAAAATACATATATATATATATATATATATATACATATAAATATAAATAACTAGACTAACCTAACGAGTTCTTTCCTATTTTCTATATATTTTACACACACACACACACACACACACACACACACACACACACACACACATATATATATATATATATATATATATATATATATATATATATATATATAAATATAAATAACTATACTGTTTTTGAAAACCCTCGAATTTTTGATTTGCTAATAATCCAATCAATTTCGAGGGAAAAAAGGTTTTAAAAAAAGAAAGAGCTACAAACATGAACTTCTGCCGACAAAAATCGCACAGATGCAGGTCTGAAGCCCAAAGAAAAAAACCCTGATACGAGTAACAACTAACTAACAAAAGAGCTCAATACAATCGTAGAGCAGACCTAGATACACCTAGTGAGCCAGACAAACCTACCTAGGTTTCACCTAAACGGATCGTCAGGGAAAGTTGAATATATATATATATATATATATATATATATGTGTGTGTGTGTGAGGGAAAGTCAAAATTTACCCGCATTCTTGTTTAAAGATATGTTATATATGACGAAAGTACGAATAATCTTCGACTTACAATCACTTTCTCTCTCTCTCTCTCTCTCTCTCTCTCTCACACACACACACACACACACATATATATATATATATATATATATATATTCGATAGCAAAGTTCTATGCAATCAAAACAGGCTGTCCTCTTTGACGTTGCACATCTCTGTTGTTATGTCCATGTAACCACTCTGTTGATGGCTCATGTAAGACGAATGTTTAGATCAACGACCAATATAATGAAGAAATATCCAGTTTTTCTTTATTTTCATTCGAAACTAAAAGTATTATACGACTCTTGGAAAGGCTCATGATAAAAAATAATAGACCTACTTTGTCTGTTATAGTTAACAATATATGTTTGAATATCATATAATATAATATAAAAGATTTTTAAAATATCACACGTAACCCTACCGGGTTTCAACCTTACGAACTGATCAGGCAGTTACTAGTAAATAATCCATTTGTAGCACTATTCAAGCTCGCTTATATAATTTAAGTAAGCGCCACAGAGTAGAAATATCAAAAGAGATGGGGCGAGGAAAGAATTGGAAGAACCCGAAGAGTGAGAACGTCAAAAAACAACGTACATGTAATCATCCGGGTTGGTATTGAGGACACAAGTCACAGTGGATAAAGGCGTTAGTTAGATCCAGTGACAGGACCCAAAGTGTGTGAGTTCAATACCTTTTTAAGGCGGTGGAGAAATTTGAGAGGAGAATCAACAGGAGATTACTGACATCCATTAGACATGGCGTGAGGAACTAGAACAACCTACCCCAATGGGCAAAATAAAGGGTTCAGTTCAACATTCCAACCGCCTGAAGAAAGCCGGAGCGTACAACATCCGAAACGTTGTAATAAACATGGCGACAAATATGAGGACAACAGTCCGAATAATGTAAATAGTGTACATAATACCTCATCTCAGAAATATAGACAGATACTGAAAGGCCGAAACGTTGTACTAAATATGGCGACGAAGATGATGACAATAGTCCGAATAATGTAAATATTGTACATAATACCACATATCAGAAATATAGACAGATACTGAAAGGCCGAAACGTTGTACTAAATATGGCGACGAAGATGATGACAATAGTCCGAATAATGTAAATAATGTACATAATACCTCATCTCAGAAATATAGACAGATACTGAAAGGCTGAAACGTTGTAATAAATATAGCAACAAAGATGAGGACAATAGACCGAATAATGTAAATTGTGTACATAATACCTCATCTCAGAAATATAGACAGATACTGAAGGACCGAAACGTTGTAATAAATATAGCGACAAATATGATGACAATAGTCCGAATAATGTAAATAGTGTATATAATACATCATCTCAAAAATATAGACAGATACTGAAGGATCGGATAAATATGGCAACAAAGATGAGGACAATAGTCCGAATAATGTAAATAGTGTACATCATCTCAGAAATATAGACAAATATTTTTCAGTTCTGAGAAATGTCGTGGTCTGAGGAAGATCTAAAGAACGTTAATCTGCAAGAATCATTTCCCCAAAAAAATATTTCTTTTTTTTCATAGGTGGACCCATATACTTAAGTAGTTCCTACCTTTCTTTATTGCTTCATCATCCGGTATGTTCTCAGTGTCTTCGACGGTAAATTAAAATTGGCACGGCACGTCATTGACTTCTTCCCGTCACAGTGGACATGCACTCACTGAATTACTCAAGGAATGCAGTTATATAGGAATTCATTGTTAATGATACGTAACCATTTATAAGTCTCGGATGAGAGGGTATATTTCGGGTGCATTGTCAGTCCCCTTCTTCCTCGTAGCGATGTTCATGAGAAAAAATCAGAACAGGAGTGTCAAGAAAAGACTTCCTCGCGATGGCACATGGACCATCGTGCCAAGGTGGGGCACCGGAAACTTGGGGGCGGCGATCAGTGTAAAAAACGATGACTGACACCTCGAGGAAAAAGTGGGGACCAGATGAGGTCCTTATGCTTTGAATGACATCTGCATTCTAAAATATAATATCAAATAAGCCTATATTTTTATACGCGCCTTCATATAATCTGTCTCTCTTTCTCTCTCTCTCTTATATATATATATATATATATATATATATATATATATATAAATCGGTGCTTAAATACAATATATATATATATATATATATATATATATATATATATATGAAGAAATATAGTCTCATGATGTGTTTATTTATGGGATAAATTGCTCAGTATCAGAGATAGAGCGTGTGTAAATATCATAGTGAACATAGAAGTCAACACTTAGAGGCGACAGTCTGTTTCATGCTAGATGCAATCGTCAGACACTCGTGGCCTGACGATTTCATCTAGCATGAAACAGATTGTCGCCTCTAAGTGTTGACATCTATGTTCACTATTATATATATATATATATGAAAACGAGACTGACCACAATTTTAACATAAAAATGTTACGTTAATTAAAAGAGAAAATAATTCACTAAGAGGAAAATGATTAGAACGCGTTTTAATGGCTAGTTACGGTGAAGTAATGGATATCGGCACGGATTGAGGAATCGGAGAGCCGAGTTCGAATTCCAGTGAGATCCATTGCATCATTTTACGTGCTAATACCGTTGGAAAAGGTATGAATCTGCCTCTTCTTCTCGCCCCAGGACAGACCGGTTTCTTTCGCCTTGGATGACAACTGATCTACCACAGAAAGAAATGACAACCTACTGCGGGAAAAAATCTGCCTTGTCAGTCATGTATTGAAAGATACATGATCGCCTAAGTGTGTATAGCGTGTAAGCGTGTATGGTACATAACTGACTGAAATTTGGGTTCAGGTCCCTACATCGCTTCATCATTCTTGGCAGATCTTCTATTAGCACAATCAATGTGGAATATATGATGATAAAAAGAAAAAAAGAATCTATAAAAAAATGGCTAGATTATATACCCAAAACATATTATTAAAATAAAAGTTTAAAAGATATTTTCAGAATTTAAAATTCCCAGCGTCTCTCGTTCGTGCGAATGTGTAGTCAGTTACATCAACGTAAGCAAACCTAGTCTGATGCACATCTTAAGAACGAAATGCCACCACGAAAACACTTTCCACTTTGTCATACATCTTACCATCAAAACTATTCTTGATATATAAAAATCTATATAACGTTATTTATATATATATATATATATATATATATATATATAGAGAGAGAGAGAGAGAGAGAGAGAGACAGACAGACAGACAGTTTCACTGTATCACAACTCGTCAGTGTGGATAGACATCCAATCGCTTCAAGCCGGGACCGAAACCCAACCGAGTCGGAGATTCTAACCATTATGCTATTGACACCCAGCAGATAGAAAGGCGAAGTTTCACGTATTTATGAAAACGAATAGAGCGGTATTTCGTCACCCCCCACCCCGAGGGCATCATGTGGCACAAGGCCGGTTTAACGTGGGATCTCCGAGCCCGTGGGCTCGGCTAAAAATATGCCCTTTGAACCCATATACACGGGTTCAGGGTTGGTTTAGCTCCCCTAAAGAGACTCCGCCGTTCGGCGTAGCCTCGTTCGGGTTCCTCCCCGCCCGAAGGCAGAGGGTTCAACCGGTCAGCCGGTCGCCTGAAAACGAATAAAGCACAATTCTAACGTTCGTAACATTTAATTTAAAAGAGGGCCCAATACAGAGTCGATCACAATATGTATTTTAGGATATTAAATCAAAATCATGTTAAAATCGTTACATAAAATCGTGTTTTGATACATATCGATGTATCTGCTCAAGTGATTGTATATCGATTTTAACATGTTTTTGATTTAATATCTAAATAATATATATATATATATATATATATATATATATATATATATATAGAGAGAAAGAAAGAGAGAGAGAAAGAGGTGTATATTGGTAACAAATGTTCTTGCAAAAAGTATTATTATAAAGAATAAGCTATTTGTGTTTATTAAATTTATTTTTTTTAAATGTGTCTACTGTAGATGTAAAAAATAAAAATTGACAAACTTTCTATTAGGTCCAAATATTTGACTCCCGTGAGCCATCATTAGGAAAGTGAGAGATTGAATAGAAGAAAATAATATATGTATTTTAAGCGGGATCTTAATTTAATAAATGTCATTATATTTTGTTTGAAATTTAAATCCATTGCAGATGAATATATATATATATATATATATATATATATATATATATAAGCAGGTCTGATTAAACAATTTAAACGTATTGTTTGCTCACTTTCAATACGATCCTTTCGTAAACATTTATAAGCTTTTTTGTTTCAGGAGTAAAGAGAATAATGGAGATACCATGGTTGTATTCATTCATTTTATATTTTATTTCCGAGTACTTTCGATATATTCCAATACCATGTTCAGGGTTGTCTATGTCCGAAGTAAATTTTTCCTTTTGTAGTTAAACCGTTAACAGTTCCGGTTATACGCAAAGTCACAAACTGTGATTTTTAAAATCTTTCCATATTGTAAACATTTTAATGTAAGGGAGTTAACTGTCTGTCTGTGTATGACTAGAAATGAATTCTTGTTAGTAGGTTATAGTTTGCTTGTTTAAAAAACTGTTTAGTTTTAGAGTAGATATTTCTAAAGAACAATATACTATAAGCATTTCAGAACATTTGTATTATATTCATAATTAAATTTGTTAAGTGTTGGATTTAATATTTTAATAAAGATGGCTTGGAGAATTTGTAGTTATTACGCTCTTGGTGGAGTATACAGGTATCTTCGACTAATATTCCTCTAAATTGTGTGTGTGTACAGTAATTTTTTGCAGATGTTGTGCAATGGAAGATGAATCATTCAGGTGTAGAGTAAGCCGTCTTGATAGCGTTATTGTAGAATGACCGACAAATACATTAGCTTTTTTTTTGTTGGAGATGCAGTCTCCCAAGAGACATGTAAATTGATATAAAGTGTTGCTTTTCTGCAATGCGTCAGCTAGTGGAGATGAGTTATTATGCATGATAAAGTTGGTTGTATTAAATTTAGTTAGTATATAATTAATTTTATTTTTTTACGATACAGAAGATTGATGTGTTTAGGGTTATCGGAATCAGATGCATTCTAAATACAAACAAAATGAAAAAATCCTAAAAAAAAAAAACCTTATGTCCCTAATATGTCCCCCACGTTTGAAAATGAGGAAAGATGAAGAATTAATTTATTCATAAAAATGATCAAATTACCATATTTAACAGCATATAAAGCGAAATTTTTTCACTAAAAATATCTTTTAAATTTCCCCTGCGTCATATATGCCATATGTAGGTTTAAAATTCGCGATAGTCGGCCGAAATTAGTTACCTGGCAACTCCTGTTAGCTTAGACTTTACAGTAACTTACATATACTTATTGTCATTATTTAAAAGGCTATTATGCAGATTAAAAGTGTCATCATTGATAATATTCATTATATTAATTTCATCTCGTTTAATATTAGTACTTATTTTCACTAAAATAATATGCAATAAATACAAATTATATATATTTGTAAAATATATTTGCTTCATTAATACGTTTTTGCAATAACTTCCGGTTGTTTTGGTATAAATACAATCAGAATTTTTATATCCTAATAATTCCATGATAGTAGTAATGAAAATGAGTATCAGTTTTGATAACAAAGACGATGAATTTAAATGGATTTGAAGATGAATAAAATTTTAATGGCAATTGTACTGTTTTGCTCAATTGGAATATTTGCTTGATTTTAATTTGTTTTCTTACCTTTGGATATAATAAAGTTTTTATAGGCTCATGTTTTTTCCTATTATTTTTCGTTTAATTGTAACCAGGGCCTGTTTAACCAGAATAATACCTCATAAATATAGCCTAGGCTATATCATTTACCAATAATTTTACTAATTACTAATTTTTCTTGATTTGCCCTGCTGAAATTGGGGTGCGTCTTATACACCCATGCGTCTTATATGCCTTCAAATACGGTAAATTCACTGGTTCAACAAAATCCGCAAACAGCCAAATCTTAATAAACTGAAATGGAGTGTATGACTGAAAATAATTAAAATGATGCGGCCTAGACTAGTGAATAGAGAATAGAAATAATTTAATTCTACTCCATGAAAATGCTCACGGTCCACCGTCCAAAATTTGACCAAGCCTTGGTTATAAAATTTAGAAGCATCCACCTTTTTCACTAAAAGTCTCTCCCACAGATTTTCACTTTTTAAAAAAATCTTTAACGCTGCAAGCAGGGCGATAATGCCACTAAGACGCAAGGGATTGGTTAGAGTGAGAAAAAAAATGAAAAAACGTTAGTGAGGAGAAAGGACAATAAAAGAACAAAATTCGGAAAGACATTAGATGCCGATTGACACTGCCTTTAACGTTATTTAACGTTAATTTAAAATTGTAGTTGACAGAAAAACACGAAATTGGAATAGAGTTCCACAAGTGAGAAGTGCAAGAGAAGAAACTGTTATCATAGGACATACGCTTGAATTTAACCATTTCAACTGGAAAATGATGAGACCTTGACGCCAATCAAATACTGCGCTTAAATTTATAAATAATAAATACCAAAAAGAAAGCTCATCAGAATAATTACCATGACAGTATTTATAGACAGGGGACTGGAAAGGTGTGATATGTCGGTGGAAAAGTCGCTGCAGCCGAGATGCTAGGTCAGAACCAATAATATTTCAGATTCTCATTTTTATTTTATCAAGAATACATAGCAGAAGCATCAGTTCACATTTTCACAAGCGAGAAGCACGATAAAAAATCTGTTAGCATAGAAGATGCGGATGCATCTAGCTAAATCAGCAGTAAAACTATGAAACTTAGTTGCCAATCTGTTACTGCGCTTAAATTCTAGGTACCAAGATGAAAAGCTCATTAGAACAGCTGCCATGAAAATATGTATAGAAAAGACAGAGGGAAGTCACGTCACGTCACGTCGGTGGAAAAGAGACGAAAGTCGAGAAGTTAGGTTAAGATCGATAAAGTTATTCTGTGGATCTTGTAAGGAATTTCTAAAAATAAGGTGATTAAAAAGTAACTCCTCATTTTAAAATATTCAAAATTTATTTATCAATCATTTTACATTTTTTTATGGATTTGGGAGGAAAGCATTTCACATGAGTTTATATTTAAAATTCGATATGGACACAAAATTTTGCTACCAGATTCTCGAACAGCCTAGGAATCGCGTTAATTGATTTCAGCAGGAACTCTTGTGGTATGAAAGACATAACTTCTTGTATTCGCCTTTCAAGTTCTTTCAAATTCTTGGTTTGGTATAGAAGACTTGCACCTTTAACGAAACCTAAAGTAAAAAAGTCACAGAATGTTAAGTAAGGACTCCTGGTTGGCCACTCATACATAAAATAGGCAGTTATTTATCAATCAGCCTGCACATAGTAGCACTATTCAGTGGACGGACGCATGATAGATTTATTACATGCAAGGCGGATTATAGCGAGAAAGATTATCTCGTATGACGCAGCAAAGTAACTTTCCTAGCAGCAGATCTAGCAACTGATTCAATTTAGTCGTTCAATTTTCTGCCGGTGGAAAACGGGAAACCGAGAAAGTCCATCGATTTGCTCTTGTAGAGTTTGGCATCAGACATGCTGATGGAAGGTAAAAAAAAAATGGTTCTTTAAAATGACTAAAAAACAGAAGTTTCGTTTTGGAAGCATTAAAATTAACAAGCCAGTTCTTGAACCCGTTAACAAATATATTCAATGTTATTTTCTAGATTATCTGCCAGTTTTACTTTATCAAACCTATCAGACTTACTGTTAAGGCAAGAGTAAATAGTTGTGTCATCGGTATAGATGTCGGGTTGAGAACTGATGAGAACGAGCAGGTCGTTGATGAAGATAAGAAACAAAGTAACTGTAGGGATAGAGCCATGCACAACACTCGCACCAATATAAAAGGATCGAGAGCAGTAAGCATTTAACACAACTTTCATCGTTTTTTTAAGGAATTAACCCCAGGCAAGGAGGGAGTGTCACTAGTACGCAAGGGGGTACAGAGAGTGTAAGTAAAGAAAAAAGATTGGCTATAGTTTGGGGGGAGGGGGAAGGATAAAAAAAAAAGAAAGGATGAGGATAAAAAGATGAACGGGAATCAAGGCATCAGAAGATGTCGATTGACAATACATTTAAAATTTTGAAGATTATAGTTATCAGGGAAGCAAGTAAGAGGAAGGGAGTTCCATTGCTGGGAAGTGCAAGAGAAGAAGCGGTTGGAGTAGAAGAGGCAGTTACATTTAACTGTTTCGGCATTAAAATGGTAGGACAGAGATGCCAGCCTAGTAGCACGCTTAAATTTATGCAGTCGGGGCACCAGTGAAAAAAGCTCGCTAGAGCAGATGACATTAAAATATTTACAGAAAAGACAGAGGGAAGGCACATTACATCGGTGAGAAAGTGACTGGAGTCGAGACCCGAAGTCAGGTCCGATCACGTTGCATAACCGTCTTTAGATTTTTTTGAGAACCTCGAGAGGAACAGCAAGGACACCCGACCATATATGGCAATAGTATTCCAGGCATGGACGAATGGTAGATTTGTAGATGTGAAGGATGGAGTCAGACAAGAAAACCTTCTGGCGTGACAGTGAGAACCAACTTTCCTTGCGGGCATGACAATATTTGTAGAGAAGGTTTTAGATCATATCAAAAATTCAGCCAGACACCATAACTCTTCAGCATATGCAAATTAGCATTCCAAACCTTGTCAAACGCCTTGGAGTCATCTAAAACCATGGCTCGAGCTTCAGCTCTTTCTGATCTAAAGCTTGAAAGATTATTTCAGTAATAACTGGTAACACATCGGTGGTTGAAAGTGAAAGTTATATTTGTCTGAAAGAAGCCCATGTGAAGTAAGATTTTGGAGTTGCTTAGAGAGACTAGTAATTTGATAAAAAAGTCTAAGAGGCCAATATTTTGAAGAATCATCAACGATTCTCCGGAGTTCTTAAAACAGAAAACACAGAAGAGGATTTCCAACATGCTGTTGAACAAGAAGCAACAAGGTATTTGCTGTAGAGTTTAGAGAGAACAGGAGCCAGTTCAGGAACACATTTCGTTAAGACAATTGCATGGATGCCATCAAGTCCATATGAGATATGTGTATCTATTTTGAAGATGATAGCAGAAGCCAGCGAGGCTGAAGTATATCACACGGCAGAGTTTTATTTCTACATACAAAATAAAGTAAAAAAATACTACTAAACACTTCGAGATTTCTATGCACACTCGAAAATTATTTTATCGTGACGAAGTAGTCGAAGCATTTGAAATGATTGTTAAAGCAAAAGACAAAGATTTTTTTTTAAAAAATGGGATACACAGATTAGATTTCCGTTGAAAGAAAGCCATACAACGAGGCGGATACTGTTTTGATTAAATAAAAGTACATTTTGATTAAATTATTTTTTGTCATTCATCAAAATACGACATTTTACTTGCAACAACCAAATATTTAATATGCTTCCTTTTAAGCTGACTGGAGTTTTATTGCTATAGTCTTTATTTTTATTATCTTTTAGTTTTACTTTTTGTTAAGGTTGCTAATTTAAAAATGTGTTTGGTAATGACATTTTGTAATGTTATATCCCTCCAGGATGTAGACAACTATGGCTCTCTACAACTTCCTTTCAATTTTAATTCCTCTCCCCTTCTAGATGAAGACAATCATGGTATCCACAGCTTACTTTTAAATTAATGCTTTTCCCTTCAAGACGAAGACAATCATGGCTCTCCATAGTTTCCTTTTAATTTAGTGCTTTTCCCTTCAAGACGAAGACAATCATGACTCTCCACGGCTTCCTTCTAATTTTAATGCCTTTTCCCTTCAAGACAGACAATCATGGCTCTCTATGGATCCCTTTTAATTTAATGCCTTTTTCCCTTCAAGACAAAGACAATCATGACTCTGAATATACATTTTAATTAGGTACCTCCAAAAAATTCTAAAATAGAGCATAACATGATGAAAAAAGCTTCAAACGAAATAAAAATAAAGATTTATCGTCAAAATGTTTATGCTATTATTAAGAAAAAGAACAAATTATTTTTTTATTTTTTATATATATATATATATATATATATATATATATATATATATATATATATATATATATAAAACAGAGACACATCCCCTCTCCAGGACTAATAAAACTGTCAAACTGACCACTGGGAATTCAGAGAAGCATAGATCCATCCAGCTTCTATCTCAAATAACAACTTAAAAGAGACTGTTTGACCAACACAAGGAATGTTAAAAGATTCATGGTAAAAAAGAAAAAAATAAAAAAAACAAATGAAAACTACAGACAAAAGTTCATTTTCTCCAGCAAGACATTCATTTCTGTAGTTTACTGCTAGCAGCAAGCAGAAATATTTCTTCTTCCAATGATGGCCATTTTGGCCGAAACTAGTCGAGGAATCTAAATGAAATAATAATAAAAAAAAACGAAAGAATATTAATCTACAACCCAGTGTATCTGAAGATTTTAATTTTTTAATTTTTTAATATTTTTTTTATTGTTCACTACATATATATATATATATATATATATATATATATATATATATATATATATATATATATATATATATATATATACAGGTCTGTATCTGTAAATTTTTTAATCCTTTTCTAGCACGTTAGAAATTTTGGTTAAAATTCTTGTTTTTTCTTGCGTCATCGAGAAAAAAAGAAAGATTAGTTTTAGGAACTTTAGGCCATATTTTTGCGGTAAATATAAACACATTCTTTAGAAAATTCTCGCAAAAATCAAGTAATTACCAGACTGTTATGAAAATTTCTGGAATTATTCCCAAATGAATGTTATTTAATTGTTTGTTTTAGAAAATCTTCCTAAAGTTTTTTTTTCATCTGTTACCTACATCCCCAGTATTTGATGAAATTTCGAGTAATTAAAATTCCACCTTTTTCTTATTTTTACTAGTTAAAAGCAGACCTCATTGGAAAATTTAAAGTATGAATTTGTTTTTGTCAAACAGAAATATCATTTACCTAAAATGTATTCTGAATTGTAAAATAAAAAATGCAATAAAATTATGACATTCTTCATTTAGAAAATTTTTAATTGCTTTTATGTAACACATGTTAAGGACACTATTGTCGTAAGATGTTTTTTTTCGATCAATAATGAATTTTTATTATTATTTTTTTTTCTTGTTTCCTTCTCCACAATTCACAGATAATAAAGAATAATAACAGATAATAAAAAAAAAAATAATAATAATAATCCCTTACTATAAAGGTAATTTACATTAACCAGAAAAAAGGCTTAGACACAAGCGTCTATCTTTTTCATTTTGAATTTTAATGTAACTATAACAACAAAAAACATTTCGATTTCATTTTTGCCTTGAAAAAGTCGGAAGACGAAACGCGTCGGCAAAATATAAGATTTTTTTCCAATTGTCATTTGATACCGTATATATATATATATATATATATATATATATATATATATATGGTGTATCAAAATAATTTTACAAAAGTTGGGAGGGGGGTTCCTCACGCCAAGGCAAGGACAAAAGTCCATATAAAAATATGTCAGCAAATCATTCGTTTTGAGTTATTAAATGTTGAAAGAATTGTTTCGGTAGATGGCTCTGTGTTGTCATGTAGTCTAGGTTACATTTGTCACTCGTGTTCATTCGTGGCTAGCCTGTCTTCAACTTTTAACATGTGTAGTAATGGGTTACATGTGAAGTGTTCCGTTTAACGATGCCAGGGTATTCATATCGTGAGCAGGCAGATATGATTTTTTACATACGGCCGTGGGAATAGTAATGGACGCAAGCCTGCACGGCTGTATCAGATTGCGTTTCCAGACCGAAGGCAGCCGAGTCATCCAACCTTTGCTGCTGTTTATCGTCGCGTTGCTGAGACAGGATTCGTGACACCACAAGAAAGACCGATATCCACGGAGAACACATTCTACAGGCTATCGGAGACGGCCCACCTATCAGCTCACGTCAAGTGGCCCTAGCATGTCGTACATCTCATAGTATCGCGTGCAGGGTATTTGAACAACAGCTCTTGTATCCGTATCATTTGCAACATGTGCAGGGTTTTCGTCCTCTGATCACTCACTACAGGAGAACTTTTGCCGATGGTTTATTGCGCAAATTACCGATCTTCAGTCTTCTTTACGGATGAGGCAATATTTGGAAGTGATGGAATAACAAATTTACACAATCAACATTTGTGAGCGGATCAGAATCCCCTTAGTACAATACAGGCTAGACAACAGTATCTGTTTATGATTAATGTGTGGACTGGGATTATAGGTGACTACCTGGCAGATTCACATGTTCTTGCAGTATATCTTACAGGAGCTGTCTACCTAGACTTTGTTTCGAACACACTTACAGACCTGCTAGAGGATGTATCCCTGCTAAAACAAAAACGCATGTGGTTCATGCCTAATGGGGCTCCAGCACATTTTAGTCACATTGTTCGCGATGCACTGACTGGCGTCTACCACTAAAGATGGATGGGTAGGGTAGAACTGGTTCCATCGCCTGCACGTTCCCACAGCCTCAATCCTTTGGACTTTTATCTGTGAGCGAACATCTAATAATTGGATTATGTAGCAGCCATTAATAATGCAGTGATGCTTCGTCAACGTGTCATAGGGGCCTGCGAAACCATTCGACACTTGAGCAGACGCTCCGTTTATTTATTAAACATTATATTTTTTTTATTTATTTTATTTATTTAATTTATTTTTTATTTTTTTTTTGTCTACAGGCCTGAATATTCGAGAAAATCTTATAAGAGAAAAAAACATATGCGCTCTCTGGAACATCTACTCAAATACGAGTATCCACTAAAAATAATATATATATACATGGTTGGAACTGTGTAACGAAAAAAATGGTTGGAACTGTGTAACGAAAAAAAACGTATTTTAAATCAATTAATTTATAATATTAATGCTCTGTAAATTTACATTGAGCACTATTTTGTAAAAATAAAAATATCTATAAGAACATCGGATTTTATATCTTACTGTTCTTTCTTTATATATATATATATAATGATTGATCGACTATTTTGTTTTTTACGGTTTACAAAGCATTTACGGATTCCTTAAAGCCGAAACATATGACTCGTTGATCAAAAGTCTCTGCATTATTAATACATCTATACATATCTATATACATCTCCATATATATATATATATATATATATATATATATGTGTGTGTGTGTGTGTGTGTGTGTGTATCTATCTATATATATATATATATATATATGTGTGTGTGTGTGTGTGTGTGTGTGTGTGTGTGTGTCTGTCAGAGCACATGGCACAGTGGCTAAAGGCGTTGGTTAGATCCAGTGACAGGACACAAAGAGTTGTGGGTTCAATACTTGGTTAAGGCAGTTGAGAACTTGGAGAGGGGAATTAACAGGAGATAACTGATAACTGATATCCATTAGACATGGCACGTGGAACTAGAACAGTCTAACCCAGCGAGCGAAATAAAGGATTCTGTTCGACATTCCAACCACCTGAAGAAGGCCGGAGCGTAAAACGGCTGAAACGTTGCGATAAATATGGCGACAAAGATGAGGACAATAGTCCGAATAAGGTAAATAGTGTACATAATACCTCATCTCAGAAATATAGACAGATATTGTCATTAGTCAATCGTCAACTATTTTTTGCTGTATATCTAGGATATCGCGCGAGTGAGAAATCGGAGAGCCGAGTTCAAGTCCCAGTCGGTTCGTTACATTTACTCACGCGCAAATACTCTTGGGAAAAGAATGAATCTGTTTCCTGACAGCTATGGGTTAAATAATAGGACTTAAAGATACAAAGAAAATAAAACATTATTCTCGAAAAATTGTTAATTCTTCGAAAAGGCTTTCTATGTCTTGGAATTTATTAATCGGCTAACTAAACAAGGCATTGCGCCTGGAGCAAAATGATTGAAAGAATACTACATGAAGTATACGGCATGTATGGTATAGCGTTTCATTTCTAATTTATAATCGTTTGGTCCGTCACAATTGCAACTTGCGTACGGGTGATATCCGGAAGGAAAAAACACCAGTCTTTTTCCTTTTTTTCTGAGGAAAGACATCTTTTCTTTCATTCCAGTGCATCATTCCCTTCCTTCACAATGAGATTGCGCAGTCGCATTTTATCTCGGTGTTTGAATTTTGTTTAAAAAAGTCCATTTGAAGCCCATCAAATACAGAAAACTTCTCACGCAACAGATGTTGTTCAAACTGATATGTGGAAGACAATACAAGTTTTATGATTTCTCTTGAGCAAAAAACGGTAATAGCAAAACAAGGCGTTTCCATAAATGTAAGTTTAGGTTTGGTTTGGATTGTTTTACGGCATATCAGCCTCGATAGGTTATTTAATGCCGACAAGATTTTTATTGCTAGTAATATTTTTTTCAAAAAATGTATTTCTGGCAATATTTGTTTTTTTTCTTCAAAATTTCATTGCTGGTAATAACTTTTTACAAAATATGTATTGCTGGCATTAAAACCTATTATGACATTTTCATAGTGCTTTGACCTCAATTTGTAGGTCAACTATTTGCCTATAGCTAGTACCCTAATAGGTGCTACCACCACAGGTTTGGGTGGACCTGGGAACACTAGCAATTAAGAGGTGGTCCCAAGCTTTTCAAAACCCCGTGATCAGAGACCTTCCTGTTGGATGTAGTTTATCGACTTACCCAGGATGGTTTCCATACAGGGAGCAGACGATATTTATTGATCGAACAGTTAACCACCCTAAATATGGCAGCAGTTCTTAACAAAAATGGATGCTGCTATAGTATGATAGCTACCGCCCATTTTCTACTATAGTATAATATCTACTATTCATTTTCAACATTTGGAAGTACGAAATATGTTAGGGTTAGTGTTAAAGGCAGTGAACTGGTTACGTATTAAAAATCATTAGCATACAACAATAAAATGCAAACATAAAAAAAAATGTTTGCAAACTGATTTGATGCCATTTAAAAACAACAAAAACAAACAAGCAATAAACAGCATTTTCCGTTAATAATGAGTGTATCGTTATTTACGGTAGGTCGCAAATTCCGCGGTAGATAATAGCACCCAAAAATGTTTTTTTTATTTTTTATTTTATGGCATGATATTTAACAGGAAAGTGAGTGAATGAATAGACTGTTGAATAAAACATTCTTTTCTAAATATTAGTTCATTTCAAACGTTCGTACTCAATTACAAAACAAAAAAAAACAATGTTTTACATACTCACAAAAAACATTTATTAGTCAAGTACCCAGTCTACATTGCTTTTTTAACAATTGTCTCCTATTGTTCTACAAGCCTGTTGGTGCCATTTTCGTAGAAACATCGTGTTTTTTTGTTTTTTTGTTGGAAGAAGATTGTAAGGTAGTTTCAACTGACTTGTACAGAGTCAAATATTTTGTCAATTAAATTATTCTATAGAGACCGGAAGAAATGAAAATCTGAAGGAGCTACTTCAAAAGAATACTGCGGGTGCTGGAAGGTTTCCCATTTCAATTCTTTAAACTTTTGCCAGGCTTTTTTGCAGTATGCGGTCTTGCGTTGTAGTGGTATCTATTCGATTTTCCAAAATCACGTTTTTCTAGAATAGCTACATTGGGATTGGTGAGTTGGTTGCAATACTTTGTTGCAGTTATTGTTTCCTTCGGTTGGACGAAGCTCAAAGTGAATTATGCCTGTGCAATGCCATAAAACGGACAGCAACACCTCCATTGAATGCAAGCTCGCTGTCGCCAAGGGATCTTGACATTCATAAGCTTGTTTCAAGCTCCGTTTGCACCGAACGTTATCATAAACGATCTATTTTTCATCGCCCGTGACAGTTCTGTCCAAGAATGTCTCCTTTTTTGACGTAACAGCAACGAAATCACTGCAGAAATACGATCGAGTTTGTTCTGTTTAATCAGAGAATGTGGCACCCACGTGTCGAGTTTGGAACGAAACCCGTCTCTTCAAATGGCGAAAGGCAGTTGAGATATCGATTTTCAAACACTTGACAAGCAGAGCGTCTTCATCGACGTCGAAATGTCGACCGGGGCGTGTTTGATCGTTTAGGTTAAAATAACCCTGACATCTGCCAAATCACTAGAACGCCCGAAGACCTGGTACATGATCCAAATAAGACTTCTGGATGTTTTGGTGCTATTTTTTTCTCCCAGTTCCGACGCTTACTCCTTATAAAGATAATCTCTGTCAACACAAATTCTTAAACCGAAATACATATCATTTCAACTTACTGTCCTTATAACTATTTTTTGAGCCGTTATAATTGTTGTGGCAAATTCTCAAACAGTACAATGAACACTTCCTCCTCTCATAAATACTAACTTCGAGACTTCCTAGCAAGAATCGTGAGGCAGTCGGTTGAGCAGCCGAGACGCAGTGTTAACCTACCGTTCGGACTTACACCTCTATCTGCTTATTACTAACACTCTTGCTTTGTATATATCCGTTATTTCAATATACTTGTTCAGCCTGCCTTCGTCTTCCGTGTCTTTCTTTCTGGACCCTAAACAGGCCACAACACTATCTATCTATCTATCTATCTATCTATCTATCTATCTATCCCAGCCTGTTCATTATCTATCTATCTATCTATCTATCTATCTATCTATCTATCTATCTATCTGTTGTGGTAAACCCACCTACTCTTCCTCTCATAAATACAAACTGCGAGAGTCGGATAGGGTGTAGAGTGTGAAGTGAAGTGGAGTAGTAGACGCAGTCCAAATCTACTTATTACTAACACTATTGTTTTGTATATATCTTCAATATACTTTTTCAACCTACCTTCGTCTTCCGTGTCTTTCTTTCTGGACCCTAAACAGGCCACAACACTATCTATCTATCTATCTATCTATCTATCTATCTATCTATCTATCTATCTATCTATCTATCTCAGCCTGTTCATTATCTATCTATCTATCTATCTATCTATCTATCTATCTATCTATCTGTTGTGGTAAACCCTCTTAGAGTATAATGAACTCTTCCTCCTCTCATAAATACAAACTGCAGTCGGACTGAAGCGCAGAGTGTGAAGTGAAGTGGAGTAGTAGACGCAGTACTAATCTACTTATTACTAACACTATTGTTTTGTATATATCTTCAATAGACTTTTTTCAACCGACCTTCGTCTTCCGTGTCTTTTCTTTCTGGCCCCTAAACAGGCCACAATAATAATGTTTAATCATTTTTTTCACTTAGCGCCCCTCTGATGCAGTTGCCATTCTCCTCGATTTGACAATTGTATTTCATGGTGACATTCAAAGAAGAATAGTGCAATGACTTGCTAGTTCCTATTGCACCGGGAATGTTGAAGTTACCCTGTCTCTCTTCTCGGTTGAAGTCACCGCCTTGAAGTTCTATCCATTGCCTAAAGAGGCAGGACCTACAAGGCAGCAAGTAGTTTGATTTCAGAGGTTCCTTCTTCTAGACTGGTTGCCACCCAAGGCGATAGATCCCAGTCTATCTCGCTATTTTACCCATAGCTGGGGGAGAATAAATGAATTCATATCTTTCGTAAGGGTATTAACACATAAGTGAATGTAATGGGCTCGAGTGAAATACGAACTCGGCTGTCCAATTCCTGAATCAGAGCCGCTAAACATTACTCCACGTGTTCAAAGCGTGATTAAAGTTTAGTGGAAAATGTCTTGATGCCATTTCTGACCTTAGGTCTCTGGTTGGGACCCGGAAAGAAATGAGTATACACCAAAAATAAAATAAATTAAAATGTTAATAATCATTAGGAACAGCCGTCAAATTTTCGCGGTTTTCTTATCCGAATTTTGTTATGAATCATAATTCTTATGTTAATGATTGAATAAACTCCTTGTGAGTTGCACGACAATAAAATATCCATGTAAATTCCTCTATTGCATCGTTAAATATTTTGATCTAAAGAACTTTAACAAAATCTTACAATAAATGTGAATGTAGGTCATTATTTAAAAAAGTAAGGGTATACAAATGAAAAGATTCAAAATTAAAATATGTTTCTTTCTAGTATAGCAGACATTAAACCCATAAGTGTATTATCGTCGCTTTTATCTTCCTTTTCTTTCATTCTTTCTTTCTTTTTCTTACTTTCACCCTTCCCCCTTTTCTTTCTTTCTTTCTTTTTCTTTCTTCCCTCCTTCCTCCCTTTTCTTTATTTCTTTCTTTCTTTTTAATTCTTTCTTCTCTCCTTCCTTCCTTTTCTTTCTTTCTTTCTTTTTCTATCTTCTTTTTCTTTCTTTCTTTCTTCCCTCCTTCCTTCCTTTTCTTTCTTTCTTTCTTTCTTTCTTTCTTCTTTTCTTTCTTCCTTCCTTCCTTCCTTCCTTTTCTTTCTTTCTTTCTTTCTTTCTTTTTTTCTTTCTTTCTTTCTTTCTTCCCTCCTTCCTTCTTTCCTTTTCTTTCTTTCTTTATTTATTTTTCTATCTTCTTTTTCTTTCTTTCTTCCCTCCTTCCTTCCTTTTATTTCTTTCTTTCTTTTCTTTCTTTCTTTCTTTCTTTCTTTCTTTCTTTCTTAAGTAGTAAATCAATGAATCCGTAGCCTGATGAGTAAAAGACCTTTATTCTACGCCAAAAATTTGAACATTAATTACTAGTCAGACTTCCGATGATGTTAACAGCACCCCAAGATAGGATCGAACACCGCCATTGAGTTGCGATTCTTTTTTGATAAACATCGCTCTACGACAAGGTTAGTCTTAAAATGACACTAGATAAAGTTTCTTGACAATAACCTTGTTATGTATTTTCATTGTACATCGGGTTCCCAAACCAAGTTCAAACCTATAATAGTGATAATTGTTTTAAAAGTTTATTAGCTATCACTACTACATCAAGACAATTATTAAAAAAATACCTTAGTACAGCACATATAGACATAAATATAGACATAGACAGAGTCATGGATATATATTGAGAGCGTGGGGTAGATATAAACATATATATATAGATATATACATAGATAGAGGGGTATATGAGACCTGACCACCGCTTTCCCGGTGGAAGAGAAAAATGACGTAATGCCCAGCCACCGGTTAAACAGAGGTAGAGAAAAATGACTTAATGCCCAACTACAGGTTGAACAGTGGGTAAACACTTGTATACCGTGAAACTTTACATACCAATTATTTGCAAACTAGCAGCATGACCCGGTGTTGCCCGTGCTTGATTCAAAAATCATACGACTCATACAGCAATAGCTATCACTTGACTTAAAATATTTTTGCCCTTCCTTGCCTTTAAAGGAGCCCTTTGCCCTTTTGCTACATGCCTTACTTCTTGCCTATCTCACAACTGCGTTTTTTCTAAGCTCTATACTCAAAACATTAAATCTGTTACGAAAAACTAAACTAAACCAAATGAATAAAAAACAATCAGCTTTAAAAAGGACTCGTAACTGGAAAACCAAATGAAAAAAGAATGTTAACAACAAATACTTTTTTTCACACCCAACCCAGTTCTGCGGAATCAGAATCAACGTTGAGTTTAAGCAAGCGAATGAGCCAATTGGGTAAAATGTGCCATGCAGATTTAAATTTTTCCACTTGTGACGAATGCAGCTATCGATATTTTTGCATGCTAGCATGCTAGTTAAAAATTCGTGTCAGTCAGCTGTTGGTTCTCATGCTGGCCAATAGAATCTTCCTGCCTATTCGTTGCAGCCAGCTATAGGCTCTCACTCTGGCCAGTAGAAAATGGCCGCAAACTACACGGAAACTGCCGTAGAAGCATGGATAAATCGTTTATTTCCACTATCGATGGGAGTTGGGAAATGCAATGTCGGTCTTGGCCTTTCCGCTAACTTGGAGCATGTGCATGTAAATTTGGGGGCAAATCCGTCGAAAATTGCGGCCGTGCATTCGTTACACACACACACACACACACACACACACACACACACACACGCACACACACACACACACATCCTGCCTTTTATAGATAGAGATTTTGACTCAGGAGCTCACGCAGAAGGGTTAAAACTCAGGGGTCAAATAGGTAATAAGTAAGACTTTTATCAGTAAGTCATTGTTATCTCCAACAAATTTTTAGCATTTAAAAATATTTTCTGGCTTTAAATAACCTTTAATGGGTTGATAATCCGTAAAAAAAATGAATGATTCAAGCTTCCCAGTGCCCTTTCTATAAATATTTTCATGGTAATTGTTCTGGTGAACTTTCCTCTTTGATGTCTGGTCTATGAACAGTAGAAAAATGGTGTCAACGTCTCATTATTTTACAGTTGAAACGGTTAAATGTAACCGTAAGTTCTATGCTAACAGCTTCTTCTCTCGGCTTATTAATTTCCAGTCAACTTTGACCTTCAAAAATTTAAATGCAATGTCAATCGTTATCTTCTGTCTTTTATTTCCTGCTCTTTTAATGTTCTCTCTCGTTAATAATGTTTCCTATTTTCTCATATTCTATCTCAGTGGCTTTATTGGCTTGCTAGTAGTGCCAATATTATACTGAGGAACGGATACACTATAGCAAGAATTTTAAATAAATTAACGTTATATAATTGCCGTTAATTATATGCTTGTAGAGTAGTATTTACTTTTACAAGTGGAATTGATTTTTTTTTTCTCTTTGTCTTTGATAATTTCTCG
Organism: Acanthosepion pharaonis; assembly: GCA_903632075.3. Taxonomy (NCBI): domain Eukaryota; kingdom Metazoa; phylum Mollusca; class Cephalopoda; order Sepiida; family Sepiidae; genus Acanthosepion; species Acanthosepion pharaonis. The sequence goes on from CAHIKZ030004545.1 coordinate 1,614,288, forward strand.
CGAGAATACAGTTTCCCATGTAGAAATGAATACGTTCGGATTTCTTTTAGTTTTGTTTCATGCCAAAAAAAACAAAAAAAAAACTAACAACAATGCGCATGCGCTAAACAAAAATATCTTTATTGAATAACAAACGAAACACGATTGTAATTTAATAAAATAGACGAATGGGGAAATGTACAATAAAATATGAAGTTTTTAAAGCAGTTGAATTTAAAGGACCACATTTGTATTTAGAAATGTATCATTCTGGAACGAAGACATTTTTAAGGATTTTTTTTTTTTTGAGTGGCTGAAGAGAATTCGGCAGCATTAAAAATTACAGCGGTTGTTTTCAAATATAACTACCTGTGGTATGGATTATCTCTCCTTATATGTATTCTGTTGTTAAGTAAGTCTAACTCGGACACACTCCATTCTAAATGGAATAAAGATTCAGATAAATTCAGCGTTCGTCTTTTCACTACATCTAGTTATGTGCGTGATACAAGCTTAGGCGATCATGTACCTTTTCGATACATGATTGACGAGGCAGATTTTTTCCGCGGTAGGTTGCCCTTTCTTTCTGCGGTAGACCAGTTGCCGTCCAAGGCTATAGAACCCGGTCTGTCTTTCTATTTACCCATAGCTGGCGGGGAGAAGAATAGGATTCATAAATTTTCCAAGAGTTTTAACACGTAAGTGAATGTCATGGATTCGACTGGAATTCGAACTCAGCTCTCCGATTCCTCAATCCGAGCTGCTATCCATTACTCAATACTAGATACTTTTTTTTTTATTTTTTAAGATTTATTGGTTTGTTTTTTAAATTATGGAAGACCCAATTAAAAGATTATACCATTCTTGAGAGAAATTTCGTTATTTTATGAGTTTTAATTTATTGTTCCGTTTCATGAAACAAAAAAAATTGTGTTCATATTTCAATGGCGTCCTAAGTTGTCTGATAACCACAATGAAAATTCTTCTTTAATTATTAGTCTTTGAAGTTTCATACCACATCCGCTGGCTTCCGACTATCATATCCATTTAATATTTCTTCTCGATCCTTAACAGGCTTACGGCCACATCACGTTGAAAGACCGGACCCCCATGTGATCATCGAAGTTAAGCGACCTCTAGCCTGGTCAGTACTTAGGTGGGTGCCCGCTTGGCAAATACCAGGGCTTATAAGTTTGCATGTGTGGAGGCGTAATGGAAAATGGTACGGATTTGTTAATTAGAGCGTTGAGTTCCTATTTCCATTGGTTTTGTTATATTCATTTACGTGCAAGTTATCTTGGGATAGGTATAGATCCATATCTTTTCCCCACAGCTATGGGTTAATTAGCAAATCTTGCATCAATAAACCATTATTATCTCAAAAAATTCTTACCATCTAACACTATTTTCTGGCTTTAAATAACATGCATAGGGTTGATAAACCATAAAAAAAACGAATCAATCGTTTAGTAATGACCGTCAGGATCATCTTCCATTTACATTGAATCTTCTTCTATGTGCCGCAACGCTTCAGGTCAGAAGGGATCATGGCTCTCTACAACTTTCTCTCCTGTGTGACTCTTAGCAGTTTTTATCCATTGCTAAGGCCCCGTTCTGCTATCAATTCATGCAATCTTGTCAGCTCGTTGACTTTCCTATCTCTCTTGCTCTCAGTTTGCCCTGTGAGCGTTAAGTTTTCCAAGCCTACTTTCCACATTACGTCTCCAGTGAATTTCAGCTGCTTTTCCTGTGTATGAGTTTTTCTTTAAGACTTCCTTATTGGTCACTCGTTCCGTGCATAAAACTCTCAGTATCCTTCTGTAGAATCACATTCCTGCTGCTTCTAGCTTTTTTTCCTCATCCTTGGGGAATTTGTCCAACATTTACTACCATATAAGAGGATGCCTATCACAAGCAATTCATTACTCTTTTCTTTGTTTCTAAATTTTTTTTTCCATTTCTCAGCACCTTGTTTAGCTTCTGGAAGGCATCTTTCGCTTGTTCGGATTTCGCAGTCGCACTTTTCTTCTGTTAAAATGCTTCTCCCGTATTTGAACTCCTGCACCCGCTTCATATGTTGATATCTCCGATTCGTAATTCTCATCATGGGCTTTTCCACTTGCCGATTATCATACTTTTTGGGTTTTTGCAATTCATAGACCTTTTTTTTTCTCGCTTTCTTCAACCCCCGTCTATCTAGGAGGTCCTGTAGTTGCCTTTACGAGTTGGACACCAACACAATGTCGTCTGCGTTTCATATGTATTGTTAAGACTACACCAACCGATAATAAATCCAGTTCCCATAGGATGGAGTCGCCGTAGATCATACTTATTATAAAACCCAGGTTGTGTGTGTGTGTGTGTGTGTGTGTGTGTGTGTGTGTGTGTGTGTGTGTGTGTGTGTGTGTGTGTGTACGTTTATATATTGGATCGGATTTCCTACATTTTTCAACCGATTTCAACAAAATTTCACAGAACTACGTAAAATTACCTTGCGGTGGTTCTGACAGCGACAAAAATTGGAAAAGCAAAATTGTTTTTGCCCGAAATCAATTTGAAAACACGATTAAGAGGCATCACGAGAATAAAAGGGGGACAACTCATATTGAGTTATATTATTATTATAAAGCCCAGATTGTTGTGTGTGTGTGTGTGTGTGTGTGTGTGTGTGTGTGTGTGTGTGTGTGTTCGTTTATATATGGGATCGGATTTCCTACATTTTTCAACCGATTTCAACAAAACTCCACTTTTTTGGTAGGTAGTGTTTCTTATTGTCTTGCACACTTTTTTCTTTATTTTTACATTCAGAATGCTTTAAAAATTCCATTTACAAGACAATTTATAATAAAATTCTATTCATTCTGTAGACTCATAACGATTGAAAACAATGTTTTTGTTTGAGTTTGGGTTTGACCAATTGTAAAAAAAACTAATTAAGACATGCGTGTCCGTCAACCTTAAACAATAATCTTTGTCAATTTTATTTTTCAGTCTTTATGATGGTCGATACTTGATCTATCTCTTCATTGTTACATCCCCGGGCAACGCCGGGCTCTACTGCTAGTGTTGAATAAATCTGTGAAGGAGACGCATGCTTGTCTTCTCCCCTTTCTATTTTTGTCTAGCTATTCATTTTCTATCTGTATGCAGGCGGTTTTGTCCTGGGTATGACGTTAAGCTACTTCCGGCATAGGTTAGATGGAGCTCGCCAGCCTGGGAAGGCAGTTCTCCTAGGGGAAGGAAACCCTTATTTCAAACCTCCGCTGCCTTGCGGCTATATCCAGCCACAGAAAAGGCTTCAGGAGTAAACCTCGAGGGAAAATCCGGAGACAGAGTCCCTAAGGCAGATCGCCGTTGTAACCAACACGTTCTGGCAGCTCCTGCGACGACACCGGTCTTAAATCGTAGCGACCCTGTCGTTCCTTTGCTCTCACCAGTGACGTGGAGAGCGGGGACGTGCTGCATGGGCAGCAGCATGTCCCCCAGGATTGCATCCGACCACATCACCCTACGCAGGCGGTTTGCTCCCTGTTTAAGTTATAGAATATTCTAACGTCTTTTCTAAATAGATAGAGTTTTCCTAACAGTTCAAATAGATCCGTGTGCCGTACCTTGTATCTTCTCAAATTCTTTTGCGTATTCTTTCGCCTGGGATACCTGATGGAAATAACCATTTTACCATTTAATTTTCGCCTCAGATACCTGATAGAAATAACCATTTTACCATTTAATTTTCGCCTCAGATACCTGATGGAAATAACCATTTTACCATTTAATTTTCGCCTCAGATACCTGAGGGAAATAACCATTTTACCATTTAATTTTCGCCACAGATACCTGATGGAAATAACCATTTAATTTTCGCCTGGGATACCTGATGGAAATAACCATTTTACCATTTAATTTTCGCCTCAGATACCTGATGGAAATAACCATTTTACCATTTAATTTTCGCCTCAGATACCTGAGGGAAATAACCATTTTACCATTTAATTTTCGCCTCAGATACCTGATGGAAATAACTATTTTACCATTTAATTTTCGCCTCAGATACCTGATGGAAATAACCATTTAATTTTCGCCTCAGATACCTGATGGAAATAACCATTTTATCATTTAATTTTCGCCTCAGATACCTGATGGAAATAACCATTTTACCATTTAATTTTCGCCTCAGATACCTGATGGAAATAACCATTTAATTTTCGCCTCAGATACCTGATGGAAATAACCATTTTATCATTTAATTTTCGCCTCAGATACCTGATGGAAATAACCATTTTACCATTTAATTTTCGCCTCAGATACCTGATGGAAATAAACCATTTTACCATTTAATTTTCGCCTGAGATACCTGATGGAAATAACCATTTTACCATTTAATTTTCGCCTCAGATACCTGATGGAAATAACCATTTTACCATTTAATTTTGACCTGGGATACCTGATGGAAATAACCATTTTACCATTTAATTTTCGCCTCAGATACCTGATGGAAATAACCATTTAATTTTCGCCTGGGATACCTGATGGAAATAACCATTTTACCATTTAATTTTCGCCTGGGATACCTGATGGAAATAACCATTTTACCATTTAATTTTCGCCTCAGATACCTGATGGAAATAACCATTTTACCATTTAATTTTCGCCTCAGATACCTGATGGAAATAACCATTTAATTTTCGCCTCAGATACCTGATGGAAATAACCATTTTACCATTTAATTTTCGCCTCAGATACCTGATGGAAATAACCATTTTACCATTTAATTTTCGCCTCAGATACCTGATGGAAATAACTATTTTACCATTTAATTTTCGCCTGAGATACCTGATGGAAATAACCATTTTACCATTTAATTTTCGCCTCAGATACCTGATGGAAATAACCATTTTACCATTTAATTTTCGCCTCAGATACCTGAGGGAAATAACCATTTTACCATTTAATTTTCGCCTCAGATACCTGATGGAAATAACTATTTTACCATTTAATTTTCGCCTGGGATACCTGATGGAAATAACCATTTTACCATTTAATTTTCGCCTCAGATACCTGATGGAAATAACCATTTTACTATTTAATTTTTTTTTTAAATCAGGACGCCGATACGTTTATTTATGTCATACAAAAAAAAACACCTTGATCTTGTTAAGAGATGATAATGGAAAATTTAATTCTGGATTTTCAAAGTTATTTTCTTTCATATCTTTCTTTTCTTCTTTTGCTGGTCGTGCTTTTTTTTTGTTTTGTTTGTTTGTTTGTTTCTTTTTTTATATTTCTCAGATGAGGTATTGTAACTATTTACACTAGTTACATTATTTCAGACTATTGTCCTCATCTTTATCGTCATAATCACGACGATTCGGTCGTTGTAATCTCCGGCCTTTTTCAGGTGATACACGTCGTTAGTTGCTAGTGGCTTGACCCGACGAGTTGAGAGTTCAATACCTGGTCACAGCAGAGGTGAACAAAAATTTGGAGATTTGAGTTACTAAAGGTAAATAACTGAATCTGAGATATCCAGAAAAGGGCGTGGCACGTGGAACTAGAACAATCTACCCCAGTGGACGAAATGACGTGTTTGGTTCGAAATTCCAGCGTATATCACCTGAAGACGGCCGGAGCGTACAACAACCGTAACATCGTAAATATGACAAAAAAGATGAGGATAACTCTCCGAACGATGTAAATATTGTAAATGATTTTTTTTTTTAGTTCTCATTTTACATTTCTAATTATGATTTTGAAACAAGCATTTAAAAGCAACGATAGTTAAAGTCAATGGAACTACTTAAACAGACTGGTCCACTCGTAAAAAAAAAATTTTTCTGGGGAATAATATTTCGTACATTAGCAGATTTTAAACCTTCCTCAAAACTCGAAAATTGTCAGAATAAAAGAATTGACATTTATCGATTTAGAAGTGAGTTCTTATTCGTTCTTTTTTTTTAAAAATACATATTTCACCAAACAATTAATTCTTCAAAATATTTGCTTAAATTTAAAACACACAAAAATGTATATTCATGCCCTCCAAAAAATCTGAAAACAAACCAGTTATCCCCAACACTAAGATCCTTACCATCACCTCCAAGATAATCAGTGATATAATTAGGAAAAATATAGAAGCTTACAATGTAGGAAGACCTACATTGGCGAAACATCTAGAAATCTAAAAGTCTACATCTACGAACATAAGAGAGACCTGCGTTAGGACAACCCATTTAACTTGCTCGCAATACACAGAAACAAAACAAGCCATAATTTTTATTTTAAAGTGTTTCATTAAGAGTGATTATATATAAGGATGTTTCATTAAGATGGATCAAGTCAGCAGTGAATAAATCAGTGTTACTGGTGAAAATTTATTTATTTCTCTTTTGGATCATGTTATTTAAGTCATGGCAATTATGTGTGAAAAATTATATCGCCCAAATGTTCGCCAACACTGAAAGAAACAAAAAACGTCCCTAAATCAATATCTGACAAACACCAGACATCGATAAGAATGACTACTAGACGCACACCCGAATACACATTATTATTTGAATCCTGCATAGACTAGAATTATGATATCTATATATTTTTTTTGTATATATATATATATATATATATATATATATATATATATGCGTGAGTGTGTGTGTGTGTCCAGAAAAGTACAGACTTGTACGAACAAAAGGAAACAACTTAAAAAAAAACATAATCGCAGTATCTTGTCAGTGAACTTGTATATATATACATATAATGACACATGTTTTATTGAATCATTTAGATAAGTTTTGTCTAGTTATTTTCAGTTTTATCCTTTCATATTCACGGACAAGCTTTTTGGTTTCATTATTAAAGCAAGAGGGGATATTACCGTATTGATACATGTTAATTATCCCAAGTACTTTCGACATTAACACAATGTCATCATCAGGCTGTTGTTTTTGTTATTTTTTTACAAGAGCAACGTTCGTGGCAAAACAAAGAGAAAACAAGCAACACAAAAATAAGAATACAATAAGTTTCTTTTCTCCTTCATATTTAATTTTCTGATGAAACTTTAATAAAAGCGAAACATGTTAAATTTATAATTTTTTTTAAAAAACCGTACCTGCAAATTACAAATTGGAATACCAAAATCAATCAAGTTCAAAAATTTAAATGTTTCGAAAGTGTTGGGATAGCGAAATATGCTTTCTAACATCTAACCACAATATTAAGAAACAGGAAGATTTCATTAGAAACAAAGAACCGTGCAATAATCTGTTATGTAATATTAGTTCACTTATATGGCAGTGAATGCTTGGCAATCTCCTCACAGTTGAGGAAGAGACTTGAAGCAACAGAAATATGCTTATACAAAAGAGAGTTGAAATTTCTATGGCAGATAATGAGGAAAGAAGGCTTAGAAAATTTTAACGCTCGCTGGACATATTAAAGGCAAGAAGGACAGAAGAAAACAGTGCATAGGCCATATAACGAGCTTGATTAAATGTTATCAGAAAAGGGTTTACGAGAGATAGCGAAAAGACAATTTAGTATGAGTTACAAAGGACAGGAAATTGTGGAGAACCATGATCGCCAACGTCCTGAAGGGACATTGTACATAGGATAAGAATTCAAATTTGTATGGGGCGCATAGTGAGGATTTAACTCGCTCCACAATATTAATAATTAACCATACTAGCACAGTTGAAATCACCCCACGCCCAGGGCGTTGAGAAAATTGCATATTTTCCAGTTGCATCGGTGGTCGAATTTCAAATTCAGATTAACAAATCAGAAAACGCACCACCCCCACTCTGCCACATTTGAAAGATTAGTTCAATAGGAGAAAAAGATGGATTCACGAAAAAATAAATAAATAAATAAATAAATAAAAGAACCTCATCATTTCGAAGAACAAAAGAAAAAATCAGATCCAAAACAAAAACTGAATTATTTTCGTCTGATTTCTCTTAATAGAAACACCATTCCTCCACGCATTTGAATGAAAAGAAAAGTAAAACACAAAAGAAGAAACGCCTCGAACGAAATTGTTCCCTTTTTCCTTATTAATTATTTTCTTTCTTTCCTTTTAGGTCAAGCATGAAAACCAATAAAAAAATGAAACTTTCTTAAAGATATTCTTTTCTGTGCGTATTTTTTTTTTTTTTTGTTTTCATTATCGCTCACGTTCGAGCTGAAATTAATGAATCGTCTATTTTCATATCAAATTGCTGATGTTAACAAGGAATAAAAAAGAAAAATCAGACAATGAATTTCCAAAGAAATTACAATATAAACACAAGGACGTGAAACAGAGTATTGTGGAGATTGTCAAAATATAAATGAGATAGTAAAGAAATTTTTCAAGGGTAGAGAAACAAAAACGTGCAACATATATATCTACAGTCCATATATATATATATATATATATATATATATATATATATATATATATATATATATATATATATATATATGGTGGACTTTCTCGTCGTGTTCGACGAATGAAGGTCAAGCAGCTTAGTTCCTATGAACCGGCAGCCTAGACACGAGCACATATGATTTTGATTATAGTGGTGAAGGTTTTGTGCAGAACCAACTACACTTGTAGAAGGGACGAATACAGAGACCAGGTACCTCAAACAACCATCCGCAGATTTTGAATTCAGAGTTGTCATTCTCCTAGACCAGTTGCTATCCAAGGCTATAGAACCCAGTCTGTCCTACTAATTACCCATAGCTGGAGGGAGAAGGGGATCAATATCTTTTCGAAGGATATTAGCACGTAAGTGAATGTAATGGATTCGAATGGAATTCGAAATCGGCTCTCCGATTCATAATATATATATATATATATATATATATATATATATATATATATATATATATATATATTCATGTTTCATTAAAAACGACAGACAACGTACTACGATTAAACTTTTTATTTAATTTTTCTCGTGTTCGAACAAAAGCTTTCTTTTCTGGACAAAGAGTGTGTTAAAACTGTTCAAATGTTTTATATTCCCGAGCGCTTTCGGCTATACCTTTAGCCATTATCAAGGATGATTCAATTATTCAGCTTAATTGAGTGTGTGCATTATGTGTATGTTTTAGTGTGTTGTAAAACTGTTTTTAATTTCCGAATACGGTTAGCATATTGTGGCCTTGTTCGTAGTTAATATTGTTAAGAGTTGGGTTTTTGTTTTTTATTATTAAAGCTTCCATTATTTTTTTTATCTGTTTTTACAAGCGATTAATATTTGTGTTTTCTACTAGTATCTTTCTAATGGAGTCGGGTAAGTTTGTGTGTGTGTTTAAATTGATTCTAATGGAGCTATGATCAGATAGGTCTAACGTAAGACGTCTGGATAAGCATGTGGTTGTGTAACCGATGCAATTATTAATGAGTCCGGTTTGATCAGGAATACTGTTCCTTAAGGGGCATTTGAACTCATAGATAATGTCCGTTCTTTGTAATTTTGATTTAGCTGGTGTGTTGTTATTTTTGAGGATAAGGTTAACTGTCTTAAATATTTTATAATAGATAATTAATTTGATTTTTTTTTATTCGGTCAATGCAACCGACCAGATACAGAAGCGATGGCGAGATAAACCGCTTCATGGCCAATACTCTGCCCGTACCAAACAAGCTGACGTAGACAAAACCCCGTAGCCATCAGTGGTTACGTAGTGCAGGGTTGAAAGCTGAAACGAAAGGTTTTATTCTTGCTGCACAGGACCAATGCTTGTTAACTAGGAATTATCAAGCACATATACTAAAATATTGTGTTACCCCAAAATGCATATTCTGTGATAAATATCATGAAAAAATTGATCATCTTGTATCAGGTTGCACGATATTGGTACCCACTGAGTATAAAACCCGGCATGACACAGTGGGTCAATATTTGCACTGGAAAATATGCAACTTCTACGGGAAGGAAACTGAAAGAAATTAGTATGAACACCACCCAGACCCGTTATTAAAGACCACAAACAAAGAAAGTGCTTCCTTGTTGATATGGCAGTCCCTGTTGACTGCAATGTATCTTTGAAGATCTTCAAAAAGCTGTCAAAATACAAGGACCTTCAAATAGAAATCTCGAAAATGTGGCATATGGGAACATCAACAATCCCTGTTGTAGTCGGAGCCCTATGATTGGTTGGAAAAGACACCAGTAGACTAAATGAAGGGACTCCTGGAAGTCCATGCCACAAACAGATACAAAAAATTGTTCTGATAAGTCCAGTCCACGCTTTGCGAAGGGCTTTATCTATGTATTTTTTTTTTTTTTTTTTGTCTGTGGAAAGTGTCATGATGCCATTTCTAGCCTTAGGTTTCTGGGCGGGACCCGGAGAGAAATGTGTAAACGCCAGAAATCAAAGGAAATAAAAATAATAATAACAATAATGATGAAATTGGCCAGTTACTGTGTGAGGTTTCCTTTAAAAGTTCGCTTCCTTTGCCTAATCTATCTTGCTGGCTAATGGTAAATCTTAGCTGACGGATTTTAAATTTTAGGTAAAGCCCCTCGAAAATAATTGGACACCATGCATTAATCGGTTAAATAGTTTTAACATTCTAGTTAATTAAATCAAAGAAAGTATGAGATTTACTACTTATTAAATCCAGAGTGTGGTTCCCAAACTCCGCATGCATAGCCAACGCTCCCACTACATTATCTCGTCGGTTAACTTGCTCTTTATTCTATCAAGTTTATTGTTTTAAATATCAGTGTCTTTTATGTTGAAACAGCTTGGTGTAGCTGCAAATTCTATTCTAATAGTTTATTTTCTCATAAATATCGTCTATGGAACTCTCTTCCTGTTTCTTCGACCATAAAAAAATTAAATGTAACTGTGATCGTCATCTTCTATCTTCCTGGACAGTTCTTTTATTGTCCTTTCTCCTTACTAACGTTTTATCATTCCCATTCACTTTAAGCAAACTCCACCTTTACGTCTTAATGTATTTATCGCCTTCCTTGGTATGGATGATTAAAAAATTCTTTGTTAAGTTCTTATGAAAGCTGAAACGCCCCAAAGATATTGGACAATTCAGAAAAACAAGAAAATGTCTCGAATCAAAGCAAATGTGTCAAACCAAACGTACATGAAATAAAAGTGCAAACTCCTTGAATATATTTTCAATTTATTCCGTATTAAACATACATGTTCTATATTACAGTAAATGATCATATAGAGAGATTATTTCGTGTTCCAAAATACACATGGCAGCTGATCTCAGAAATGATTTACATTCTGTTGTTAACTGGGGCAAGAAATGGCTTGTTAATTTTAACACTTCCAAAACGAAACTACTGTCTTTTAATCGTAACAGAGAACCGCTTTTACTTTCCGTCAGCATGGCTGATGCTAACATCCACGAGAGTGATTCATTGCGCCTACTCGGACAAACGTTTTACGCTGGCATCAAGTGGTAAGATTTTATTGAATCAATTGCTAGATCCGCTGCTAGAAAAGTTGGTTCGCCCAGACGTGTTTGAGTTGCTGTTCCGGGCATTATTTTTCTGAAGCAATGAAATTACAACCGGTGTAGAGGGAGATGTCATACAAAAGGAAAAAATTGTGCCTTCCGACAGGAATCGAACCTGCATCCATTTTCCAACAGGGAAAACGCTTCCATGGCTAAATTAATTTCATTGTGTAACAAATGAAGAAAAAACAAAACAAAAAGAAATAGGGATAGCCACAGAAAAACGAACGCCGGCTAAAAATAACGTTTATAGTAAGAAGAATTAATGCAGGATTTTAAAAAATTCATTCAAAAATGACTCTTATTATTAAGTTTAAATTTTACAGTAGACATTGTTAAATGAACAATCTACGATACAATCCCAAAATATTTATTACCGTAGTTTCTGGTGTCATAGTTCTTGTCTCATCAAAGTGACAATAAACAACAACAAAGGTGGATGACTCGACTACCTTTGGCCTGGAAAGGCAATCTGATACATCCGTGCAACCATGCGTCCATTACCAATTTACGAGGCAGTATGTAAAAATCATATCTGCCTGCTCACGATATGAATATTCCGCCATTGTTAAATGGAACACTTACTACTAAACACGTTAAACATCGAAGACGGACAAACCAAAAATTTACACGAATGAAAATTGTAACCTAGTCTATATCATGACAACACAGCACCATTTACTGTAAACTTCCTTTAAATTTAATAACTCAAAAACAAAGGATTTGTGAACATATGTCTATATAGAATTTTGTCCTTGTCTAGTGTAAGAAGCCGCTCCAAAAATTTTGCAAAGTATTTTTATAAACCATATATATATATATATATATATATATAATGTATGAAATTCCTGAGAAAAAACTACTAAGACACATCACTATATTAATTGAACTATATACTTAGTTCATATCATGTTAACTGAAAAACACTTGTAAAAATAAAGAATTCGTGGATTTACCATATTACAAAATTCATATAAAAATTCTCACTGGAAATTTTGAACTTTAGCGTTGCGACTTGCACGTTCCGAAATTGTACAACCGTCAATAAATAGCACATTCTTAAAAAACATCTTTCGGTCTACAAACAATTATTTCGTCTTCAAGTTTTAACTTTAAAGGAAAAAAAATTACAGCCTGAGGATGGAGAGATGGTCATCGAAAGTACTTGCTTAACTTAAAAAATATGCACTAGAAACATCTGACAACAGTTTTATAAATGAGGATCACATCATTCACTGGATTAACAGTATTTTAATGCATACATTATGTTCTACTAGCGAAGTGATGTCGCCATTAATCGCATTAATATTGCTGATTGATTCTATGTATGATTATTTCTTTACATATATATATATATATATATATATATATATATATATATATATATATTATTCCGTTGGTATACAATCTAAGTGAATCCTTTTGAAACAATATTAAATATTAAAACTGATTCACACATAGAGTTCAATGTTTTTATAATAAACAGATCAATATATTTCATACAATCGCAATTAAGATACCATTATTCAAATGATCATGTTCACCTTGAAAATTAAATTTACAGGATTTTTCAAACAGTCACTGGTAATATTTTTTTCTAAAATATATTGCTGGTAATAATGTATTGCTGGCAATAATTTTTTACAAAATATTTCTGGCATTAAAACCTATTTTTACACATTCATAGTGCTTTGACCCCAGGTAAACTATTTGCCCATAGCTGCGACCCTAACAGGTGCTACCACCCCGGGGCAGGGTGCACTTGGGAACACCAGCAATTAAGAGGTGGTTCCACGCTTTTCAAAACCTCCTGATCAGAGGCCTTTCTGTTGGACGTAGTTTATAGGTTTACCCAGGACATTGATGTTTTTTATCGCCATACCCAGGACGTCCTGATTTTTAAAGTTATATCAAAAAGTGCTAAAAATATAAAAAAAATTAATTATTTGATTGACTAAAATATGTATCCAAAGATGTTATTTAGAAAAAAAATTAAATTCAGTGTTTAAAATTTCATCCCCTACCGGATTTGTGTGCACATGTAGTTACATCAATGTAGACATTACTTTCGTCCATTGATGTTATCAATGGACAAAACGCGTCACATATGAGATAACGATATACAGTGTAACCCGGATATAAGAGAGTTGGCGGGACCGGCGAAGAATTCTCTTATATCCGGGTTTCTCTTATATCCGGGTTTGGTCTATTTTGCTTGGTCTATTTTGCTTATTTTGATTAGGTATGGGCTCTAATTTGGGACCAGAGAAAATCTCTCTTATATCCGGGTTTCTCTTATATCCGGGTCTCTTATATCCGGGTTACACTGATTTTTTAATATACAAGAACAATATTGTCCTTCCGGACTCCATCGGACTAAATTTGTTACGCTGGTGCGACTGCACATGCGCACAAACGGGGGATGCTGGGAATTTTTTTTTATTTTTTTATTTTTTTTTGTGGGGTCGGTGGTGGGGGTATATAATCTAGGCGATTTCATTTGTATTCTTTTTTTTTTTCTTTCTGTTTCCATCACTTTTGTTATTAGATATCATCATACTGTTATAATAGATCTGCCAGGAATGGTGAAATGTTGTAAGAGCCATGCCGCAAATTTACTATTTGCGATCAAGACATTCAATAAACATTTTCGTCTTAGTGAATAAAATAAACATTTTTTTCTGTCAAAATTGTGGTCAATCTCATTACAGTGAGCAACCAACGCGTTTGACGTATGTTTTATAAAATCTCCCTTTTGTGTTCATATAATCTTTTATTCATATTCCTTGAGGTTTTTCCTATGTATTATAATGACTATTATTACAGGTAAATTTAAGTTTTAGCTTATTTTTTGTTTAGTATTGACTAAGTCTTTTATTGTTTTAGATAAAGAAAAAAATTATACTGAGTTTAGATAAGATCTTTTCAATTGTAGTTGTGATAGAATTAGTTGGCAGGACAATATATATTTTTAACTCATTAGGTTTGTCAAGAGGGACCGCTTTTCTATTTGGAAATATTTTATGAGCCCTTTGTTTCGCATTGATTATAAAATAATTAGGGTATTGAAAATGTTTACAAATTCTGCCCGCTTTAAATAGAATCCGATGATTAAACCGGATTTTATTTTGATGTGATGATGAGAATTGAAAATATATATATATATATATATATATATATAGATAGAGACAGATAATTTTAGTGTTCAATATATATATATATATATATATATATATATATATATATATATATATATATATTATAATAATATATATATATATATATATATATATATATATATATAAATTCCCAAGAGGATAGAATCCAGGTAGAACTCAATGTCCAGGACAGAGTAAGAATATAATTTACTTAAATATTTGTATCTATAAAAATAATTTACTTCAATATTTGTATCTATAAAATAATATATTCTTTTTGAATTTGTAGGTCTGATGATTTGGATCGTGATTACGATTCCAATGTAATAAATTATAACCATGGAATATTAGTGTTTGAGCCTTTTATATTATATCATATATATATATATATATATATATATATATATAAATATTTGAAAATTTTATTGGTTGTATAACATTTTATAACGGCCATGATAAGACCAAACTTATTTTTTATTAATACAAATACAAATGACGGAGAGTTAAAAGGAAAAATGGAAAACAGGCTAGCTAACCGATTTCTAACCAGTGCTAAATTGACATTAATATTTGTATAAATCGTCCGTAAAGTGGAATGGAAAAAATACTCATTAAAAGTAAAATAGTTCTCGATGTATAATAGCAGATTAAAAATTTAAACTAATAATAAATATGCGTTTTGTTCCTCACCATTAGCACAATTTTGAATTTCATGCACGATGCGTGTTGACTGAAATCTCACCCTAGTAAAAGTTAAATTCATATCTATGCCTTACTGTTTAATAGTGGAGCAGTTCATTTATTTACAGAGAAACAATATATCCACATAATCCACATCCATATACAAACATATAAAGATAATTTAAATATAAACGTACACATCTAATATATATTTTCAAATATAATACGCATGCACACATATATAACATTCACATATCCACATAAGCAAATATAAAAGTATATACATCCATTTAGATATACATAAGTATATTTCAATACATTTATACGTTATTTTTATAGATGCAAATATTTAAGTAAATGCTCTGTTCATAATAAACAGTATTAAAAACATTTGCCGGTTTGAATGTACGAGAAAATTTCTGAGAAAATATGCGTTCTCCGACAAGAATCGACCCAGTATCCTACACTGAACCGTCATATAACCAGACGTGCTATACCAATTTAGCTACGGAGGAGCCTCTGGTTAACAAGGTCGATTTCACTGCTTTAAATTGATTTCCTTCGAACGTCCATATCTGCTCGAAGCGTATCTAGACGTAAAGAAAAGACGTCACACGCTACGAAATGGACAAAGTCCGACATTATTTTAATATATTTTATTGTTATACGTTAATTATATAGACACAAATATTTAAGTAAATGCTCTGTTTATAATAAACAAAATTAACAACATTTACCGGCCTGAATGTCCGAGAAATTTCATAGAAAATATTTCCTCTAACAGGAATCGAACCTGTATCCTACACGGAACCGTCATATAGCTGAGCGTGCAATACCATAACTGCAGAGGAAATGCCTGGTTAGCAAGGTCGATTTTACTGCTTTTAAACTACAAATTTCCCATGATTCGATTCCTGTCGTAGGACACATATTTTCTATGAAATTTCTCGGACATTCATGCCGGTAAATAATGTTAATACTGTTTTATCTATGAAAATAACGTATAAACAGAAAATATATTAAAATAATTGTCAGACTTAGTCCATTTCATAACATAGGTATATATAAATAATTTATTACAATTTATATCGACATACCTACTGTACATGACTGCAGCCATATAAAAAAGCAGATACACACATATAAACATACATCCATACACATCTGTTCATAAAATATCAGTAAAAAATATATATATATATATATATATATATATATATATATATATATATTTAAACCAATAAATAAATCGATTAAATCAATATATATCCACACACACACATATATACACATCTTTAGGTATATACACAAACACAGTCACCAATAAATACATATTTAAATAGATATATACATGTACATATATGTCACTCCCAATGCATTCCATGTATATATTATAATGTTAACTTATACACACTTTACATAATTACATAATACAAACACATACATATGAATTACGTAATTACATTTACATACATATGGATGCATACTTTTATAGAAATAACACATATTCAATATTACATATTATAAATTAGATAATATATACATACATACATAGAAGAAAATACAAATGCACTTACACATATTATATAATTGGACATAGTTAAGTGTAATTTGCAAAAAATTCCCAACAAACGCAATTGACAAATGTTTCAATGAATAATAACAATAAAGAAAAGGACGGGGCAAATTGATACTAAGCATACTATATATATATATATATATATATATATATATATATATATATATATATATATATATATATATATATATATATATATATATATATATATATATATATATATATATATATATATATATATATATATATATATATATATATATATATATATATATATATATATGTAAATGTATAGGTAATAACTGTTGGTATATAATCCAAGCAAATCCTAATCATATAAAATAATAAATTGATCCACAAAGAACTTAGTAAACCGAATGGGTAATTCCAAGAAGGATGAAATCCTGAGAGCTCAATGTGAATACAGAGCTAATATTTAATGAAAAAACAGACAACTTTAAGGTACCATTACAAAAATTTATTTCAACAAAATCCTTTTTAAAAAGGTTTCCGGATCATCAGGTAACAATTCCATCAACGAAAACCGTTGTTGGAATTGTTACCTGATGATCCGGAGTCCTTTAAAAAGGATTTTGGTGAAATAAATTATTGTAATGGTACATTAAAGTGGTCTGTTTTTTCATTATATATATATATATGCAAAATAAATGTTCACAAATTAACAATGGTGTTCACATGCAAAAGGGATACAGTAAAACGATTGTAGCCTTATAACTTCAAGACCAGAAAGAACAACAATATGGTGGATGAGACCAAGAAGAGGCTTATTTTATTGCCTAGGAAGAAATCCCAGCATGCATCTGCACGGATTGTCTATAAATTTGGGTAGGGGATGTTTTTTGGCGACCATTCCCATTTGATCTCATACTAACTCAGTTATTTAATTTATTCTAATATTTGTTTTATTTTCTTTTTATTTATTTATTTATTTTGTTTATTGGGTTCATCCCCAAGGTCATTTCATGTTAGTTTTGAAAAAATACATATGGAAAATTTTTAACACCGTGGTTTTTTTAGTAAAACATCGGCGAAGATGTGCTCTCTCTCTTTCTTTCTTTCTTTCTCTCTCTCTCTCTCTTTCTCTCTCTCTCTTTCTCTCTCTCTCTCTCTTTCTCTCTCTCTTGGATTGGATGGAGAAGGATGGATGAGTAAAGAAATTGTAAGAGTGAGTGGGTCACGAGTCGGATTAGCTAGGTGTAGGATAGTTAGGCTCGATCAGCCTTTCCCGACTTCCCCTTAGGTCTTGTGCGAGAAAAGTATATATTTTCATGTTTTCAAAAACATTCTCATTGGATTGTAACCAACACCTACTAGCAACAATACATAAAATCTGAACATAAAAACATAACATAAATTTATATATATATATATATATATATATATATATATATATATATATATTTGGTTGGATAGGAAACCTTTTACTACTGAAAAGAACGATAATTTAAATGAATGACGAATGTTTCCTTATAAGGAAACGACTAATTTTACCATTATCATGTGTTTGATATTTACTATAAGATTGTGTTTGCATGTATGGAGTGACTATATTCAGCGTAAAAAAATAGCTTTTTTATTTGCCTTTGTAGTTGGAAAAGCATGTTTATTGAGTCGTTTTCTACGGCCTGTCAAACGTTTGTATGTTATTTAAAGCTAGAATATATTTTTAGATTGTAAAAATTCTTTTTAAAGAAATAACAATGGTTTAGGGATACAATTCTTACTAATTAACCTATAAGTGGGGGAGAAATGGTGGCGTCACACCTTTCCCAAAGTGCACGTAAGGGAATATAACAGACGCAACATGAATTGGAACTCGGCTCTCTGCTTAACAATTCCGAGCCATTATCTAAGCGTGGTATTCCCAAGCGTTTACCCATTTAAGTACTACCCAAGGTCGATGATGCTTAACTTCGTTGATCGTACGGGAATCGATGTTTCGACGCTTTAACCGCTTTAGTAGTTTCTTTAAATTCTATCCGATAGTAGTGATTTTCCAAGCGTAGCTCAGATGTGGCACAAGGCCGAATGTATGGGGCACCCAGTGAGGATCGAACTCAGTCATAATTGTTCTAGCGAGACAGACCTTGCTAAGCATTACATTCCTTCGGGGTACCCCTACTCCAATAAAATAGCGATTTTCCAAGCGTAACTTAGATGTGGCACAAGGCTGGAAATATGGGGTATCCAGTGAGGATCGAACTCACTACTCAGTCATAATTGTACTAGCGAGACAAACCTTGCTAAGCATTACATCCCCTCGGGGTACCTCTAGTCCAATAATATAGCGATTTTCTAAGCGTAGCTTAGATGTGGCACAAGGCTGGAAATATGGGGTATCCAGTGAAGATCGAACTCACTACTCAGTCGTAATAGTTCTAGCGAGACAAACCTTGCTAAGCATTACACCAGCCCGAGGTGCCCAATTCTATCCGATAGTAGGACTGACTTCTTTGTCAATGAATGACGAATGTTTCATTATAAGGACGATGTTTTGCGCTTCATATTTTCTACAAGATTTTGGTGCGAGAAGGACGTGACTATTTTCAGCGCAAAAAAAAAAGCTTTTGATTTTGTACTAGGGTAAGGCATGAACCCAGCTTTTTCTACTAGTTTATAAAAAAACACTTGTTATCATGAGGAAGAAAGCGAACAAACACTCGCTGCCCTGTGTGAGTATAATTTCGCTCTACCGAAGAGTCATATTAATCTTTTTTTCGATTTTCTTTAATTCTTTATTTTTCTATTTTTTTTTTTAATGTTTAAATTTTATTTTATTGTATTGTTTTTTTTCTTCCCCTACTCGTCAGTATGTTTGCCCATAATTACACATTTTGTCCTAATCATTCTAACCTATCTGATGGTTCCGTTTCGAAAGAAAAAAAATCAGAAAAGGGGAAAACTAAATGTCTTTGGCTCGATGCGAAAGTGTTTCGTCAGTATTCTCATGATTTAATGGCCGACTATTCTTGCTTGATAAAATTTCTGAACTTGGAATTGTTTACAGTATTTACATTAGTCGGACTATTGTCCCCATCTTTGTCGCCATATTTGTGCCACAACGTTTCGGCCGTTGTACGCTCTTTTTCTTCAGGTGGTTGGAATTTCGAACTGAACCCTTTATTTCGATCGCTGGGGTAGACTGTTCTAATTCCACGTGCCATGTTTGATGGATGTCAGTTATCAGTTATCTCCTGCTAATTTTCCTCTGAAAGTTCTCCACTGCCTTAACCAGGAATTGAACTCACAGGAATTTTGGGTCTGTCACTGGATCTAACCAACGCCTTTATCCACTGTGCCATGTGTCCTTGAGGACATCTGGGTATGAACTTCTGAGTATTATAAACCTAATGTTTTCAGCATCATTTTTACCAGTGCTCATATTGCAATTTTTCTGTTATCATTGCATGTCTTTACCAGGAGTTCATATTGCAACTTTTTTGTTATCATTTTTAAAAATCCTTATTACTGGTTCCCATATTGTATTTATTTCTATGCTTGGTCGGCTCAGGAGATTTTTGTGGCCTAGCATATGTGCTGATTCTTAAGTTTACGAATTTTCCAATGGTGTTCCCCTGTCTATGATCTCAACATGATCCCATAGGGGCGGTGATCTCCTTTCTCTCCATATGTGGTCAGCCCGCCTGATTTTTTCTACTTCCCTCGCGTTACAGCTTTCTGGTGTTCTTGAAGCCTTACCTTGAAGGCCTGTCTCTCCTTTATATTCCTTTCCGCAGCTATGTCCATGCCATGTTCCTCAGGA
This sequence comes from Acanthosepion pharaonis, assembly GCA_903632075.3. Lineage (NCBI taxonomy): Eukaryota > Metazoa > Mollusca > Cephalopoda > Sepiida > Sepiidae > Acanthosepion > Acanthosepion pharaonis. The sequence goes on from CAHIKZ030004545.1 coordinate 1,634,951, forward strand.
CACATGGCACAGTGGATAAAAAGGCGTTGGTTAGATCCAGTGACAGACCCAAAGAAGGTGAGTTCAATTCCTGTTAAGGCAGTCTTTCAGAGGGAAAATTAGCAGGAGATAACTGATAACTTGAGATCCATCAAACATGGCACGTGGAATTAGAACAGTCTACCCCAGCGATCGAAATAAAGGGTTCAGTTCGAAATTCCAACCACCTGAAGAAGGCCGGAGCGTACAACGGCCGAAACGTTGTGACAAATATGGCGACAAAGATGAGGACAAGAGTCCGACTTGTAAATACTGTACATAATACCTCATCTCAGAAATATAGACAAAGATGAAGGATCGGTACGGACCCGATATACCAAAAATATGGAGAAAAATTGAGAAATCCTACCAAAAACTGGCACGAATATCGAACCATCTGACATTCCTACACCGATGCAGAGACCTACAACTCATCCCTTCAGGCTTGGCACCAAGACTTCCTATCAATTCAAGGAGAGCTCGTCGGGTCGCAGAGAAAGCGGGACACGCCCTTGTCCGAGAGAGAATCCAGTACAACCGTTGGATGAAACATCGAGTACATGCTCATATCTCCCAGACGCTCGAGGATCTCTTCAACAGAATTACCAATGAAGAAGACCAGAGAAGGATCCAAAATGACCTGGATAAATCCTTCAGACATGAATTTGAAGTAGTCAAGGCTCGCCAAGTGCAAAAATTAAATAGATTGAAAGATCAGAAGGTGACGCACAAGGTCCATCACCCACCAGTGAAAGCAGTAGTCAACATCAGCCAATATCAGCTGAGTGCCTCTGAGGAAGTATTGAATAAGGGTCTCAACTTCGCCACAACCATCAGGCGGGTGCCATTTGGACATCATTGCCAGAGAGAGGAGGTGGCCTTGAACATCCTCAGGCTCAGGCGGATGAAATGAGATGGAAAGTGAGACAGGCCTTGGAGAGAGCCAAGCTGCCCAGGTCTAACATAACAAAACTGAGAGACTGGCGATTGAATCACTACAGAGGAATGAGAACATCATCATACTACCGGCTGACAAAGGTAATGCGACTGTAGTGATGGACAAACCGGACTATACAAGAAAACTGGAAGACCTCATTAGCAATGGTAGCTACAGCATAATGGAAGAAAAGATCCTTATATGAAAACGGAACGCAAACTGTCACAGATCCTAATCAAGAACAAGGATCACTTCGCACCCAAGACGTATAGGCAGTTATCGCAGCGTTACAGCAAGTTACCTCACACATACGGTCTCCCTAAGATTCACAAAGACGGTATTCCACTCAGGCCGATTGTTAGTTGCCAAGGCTTGTGCCACCCTCTGAGTCGCTTCCTTGTAGATATAATTGACCCATTGATCGGAAAGTCTCCTTCATATGTCCGAAACTCCGCCCACTTCGTGGAAATAATCAAAGATGCTCCCATTCTATCCAACCAGATGGTGAGCTTGGACGTGGTGAGTCTGTTCACCAAGGTACCCACGGAGGAGGCACTCTCAGTAGTCAGAGATAGATTAACCTCTGACTCTTCCCTAGAGGAGCGGACCAGTATTCCAATAGATAATCTGATGGAGATGTTGACTTTCTGTACAACAAACAACACACTTCGGAATGGGATCTCACATATATCGACAGGATGAGGGCTTAGCAATGGGCTCGCCATTATCACCAGCAATGGGCGAATATATACATGGAATACTTTGAAGAAATGGCATTAGAGTCTATATCGCTAAAGCCAACTATATGGTTACGGTACGTAGATGACACTTTCATACTTGGCCACAGGGGACCATGTGAACTCAATAAGACCTTCGATACAGTTCACAATGGAGAAAGAGAGTAACAACTACCCCATTCCTGGATGTACTAATATCTCGAACAGAGAATGGGTTCAAGACATCCGTATACCGTAAACCAACATTCACTGGACAGTACCTCAATTTCAACTCCCACCATCCATACAGCGTAAAGAAAGGGGATCGTCCGATGCTTACAAACATCGAGCAAAAGTCATAAGTGGCGATCCAGAGACGTTAGATATGAATTTCAGTATAAGTAGTTCTTACAACGCAACAACTACCCTGGTACATGGCAGCAGCCCCAAAAAACTGGGATATTTCTGCCTGCCTTATGTGAAGGGTTATCAGAGAAAATACAAAAGATCTGCGGTCCATATAACATCAGGACAACCTTCAAAAGCGTGACAACACTTCGCAGGGTATCTCTCACGAGTGAGACCCCCATAGAGAGGAACATGACCAAAAGACTGTGTATACCATCCCATGCAGCTGCGGAAAGGAATATAAAGGAGAGACAGGAAAAAGGCTTCAAGAACACCAGAAAGCTGTAACGAGGGGAAGTAGAAAAATCAGGCGTGGCTGACCACATATGGAGAGAGAAGGAGATCACTTTGTTGAGATCATAGACAGGGGAGGTAAACTTAAGGAATCAGCACATATGCTGGGCCACAAAAAATCTCCTGAGCCGACCAAGCATAGAAATAAATACAAATATGGGAAGTAATGCCAGAGAAAAGCAATGATTTACATGAACTCTAGTAAAGACATGCAATGATAACAGCAAAAAATTGCAATATGAGCACTGGTAAAATGATGCTGAAAAAACATTAGGTTTATAATACTCTGAAGTTCATACCCAGATGATCAAGGACACTTTGGATAAAGGCGTTGGTTAGATCCAGTGACAGACCCAAAGAAGGTGAGTTCAATTCCTGTTAAGGCAGTGGAGAACTTTCAGAGGGAAAATTAGCAGGAGATAACTAACTGACATCCATCAAACATGGCACGTGGAATTAGAACAGTCTACCCCAGCGATCGAAATAAAGGGTCTAGTTCGAAATTCCAACCACCTGAAGAAGGCCGGAGCGTACAACGGCCGGAAACGTTTGAATAAAATATGGCGACAAAGATGAGGACAATAGTCCGACTAATTAATCACTGTACATAATTTTCATCTCAGAAAATAGACAAACTTTGGAATTGTTTTCGCCACTATTCTTTCTCCTGTTCTTAATTTTTATTGAAAGCAAGCCCACTATTTGGTGAGGGCGGTGGATTGGCCGTTGATCACCCCCACCCCAATCAGGTCGATGCTTGGACTTAAGGTAAGCTGTACATTCACTTGTTATCATGAGGAAGAAAACGGACTAACACTCGCTGCCACGTATGTTGGGGCATTTATTATGACATGGCAATAAATCCGGATAACCCTATTTTCTTCGATTTCTTTTTAGAATAGACAATGGGACTTATACTAATTAAAACTTAACTTAATATTGCGAAAGAGTAAATGCAAGTGTCAGCCAGGACTCTTTGCAAATTACCTTCCCCTCTCATCGTTACCTCTGTTTTTGTTGTTGTTGTATGTGTTATATGTACAGGGTAGGTAGGCTTTCCTACCGCCCGGTCAACCTCCTCCCCTTCTTGGACATGAGTAGAGGCTTACGCCTTGTTTCTTGTTTAGGAAGGGGTTCTTCCTCTCTCTCTCTCTCTCTCTCTCTCACTGGGCTCTGTATCTCCAGTTGCCTTGATCTATCCACTTCTCTTCTCCTCATCCTTTCTTCTATCACTCCTATCTGACCTTGCTCAAAATTTTCTGTAACCCCTTGCGTCCTAGTGGCTTTCCGCCTTGCTTGGGGTGAAACGCTTAAAAAAAAAGTAAATAAAAGAACGGACTGAGCCCTCTAACTTTGATAGGACAACCAGTGGAGGAGAATGAAACGGTTAAAAAAAAATAAAATAAAAGAGAAACTAATCAATTCCCTATTTACCAGAACAGTAATAATATTATCTTGATAATTAGCCATTTCTTTACAAATAAAATATTCAGCATTCATTTTTGAGAAAACACTTGTATAAAATTCAGCGTTATTGTCTGTTGAAATGTATAAAATCTTTCTCTCGAAATAGTTTTTCAGGGACTAACTGTTATCGCTCCTTCTAGTACTGATAGGAGTTTCTTTCCTAACTTTTTGATTAAGGTAGTGTGGAAAGCGAACATCTTCATTATATCATTATTTTCCCTTCTTGTTACGTATGTTATACATTTTAGTTGTTGCTGCTATTGGAGGTTTTCTAGCAACGAGCTTTTTACTATTTGGTAAAAGTCTATTTTTGTGATTCTGTAGCGCCAGTCAATAAGATCTGAGGAAGGACTGTTCTTGAAGTCATTTTGGACCCATTTTTCTGAGAAAACGCTTGTATATAACTGATGGTTATTTGATTTTTTTAACGCTATATAATATTATATGGCTTATTTAATGTCGAAATCTAAATATTTTGAATGCAATTTTATGCTTTCAACTAAGAGTGTTTGGAAAATTTGATACTCACAAGGCTGACCGAGAGAAAGCGGGACACGGAAAAGCTACAGTTGACATACTTAACGGACTTAAGCAAGTGAATGGCAAAACAGGATCCTGGAGAAATAACAAAAAGACAAAGCATATTAAGGACTACAATGTTTCATAGATAATTTTATACTTTCAGGGCAAACGTATATTTTAGGTATATATATATATATATATATATATATATATTGTAGATGTTAAAATGTATTGTTGGCAAATTTTAAAAAACATATTGCTGGTATTTTTACTATAAAAACGGTTTGATTTTTGTTCACTATTTGCCCATAGTTAGGAGCCCAACAAGGGCTACCACCCCTATAGCTGATATTTTAGACATTTTTTAAAGAGATGGATACCATGCATGACATCCATATGAAACTCTAGATTCGTCGAGCCTATTCAAGAATATTTAATGTTCTTTTCTCACAGACTAAATTTCTTATAAGTGATCCATACACCCCGATATGGGAAGTGTTTTATATGTATTAATTCTGCATTGCAGAAGGAGAGCGAGAAGAAGGGACTAAGCATAAGCTACAAGAAGACAGAATGCAGGGTCATCAGCATATAGATGAGCCCAAAATGCAACTTAAAGGTCAGGGACACTAAAATCAAGCAAGTACGGAAATTTAAACAACTGGGAAGTGTTCTGACAGGACAGTAAGTGCGACGCTGAGATCCGAAGCTGTATTGGAATGGCCAAGAATGCATTCCAAAAGACGTATTGGGATGGCCAAAAACGCATTCCAAAAGAGTATTACGAGACAGGAGGATTTCTTTGGTAACAAAGAAAAGTGTACTGAACTGCTACGTGATATCTGTCCTCCTTTACGGCAGCGAATGTTGGACGGTCTCCTCAAAGATGATGAAGAGACTCGAGGCAACAGAGATATAGTTCTACAGAAGGATCCTAAGGATACCATGGACCAAATATGTGATCAACGATGTGGCTTTGGAGATGCAAAGAAGAAACTTATAATTAACATCAGGAAAAAACAACTGAAAGACGTATTGGGATGGCTAAAGATCCGAAAAGGTATTGGGATGGCTAAAGATCAGAAGACGTATTGAGATGGCTAAAGATCCGAAGACGTATTGGGATATCTAAAGATGCATACCAAAAGCTAAGCAGGGTATTAAGAGACAGAAAAACTTCTTTAGAAACAAAGAAAAGAGTACCGAACTGTTACGTGATATCTGTCCTCCTGTATGACAGCGAATTCTCGACTATCTCCTCAAAGACAGAGAAGGGAGTGGAAGCAAAAGAAATATAGTTCTACAGAAGGATACTGAGGATACCATAGGCCGAACAGGTGAGAAATGACGAAGTTTTGGAGAGAATGAAAACAAAAATGAAGGTTACACTTGACATGAGGACGAGACAGTTGAAATTTCAGGGACACGTAATGAGAAAGAAGGGTTTGGAAAATCTGATACTCACAGGGCGGATAGAGCGAAAGAGGGACACGGCAAAGCAACGCGTGTCATACTTAACGGGCTTAAGCAAGTGGGTGGCAAAACAGGGTCCAGAAGAAATAACAAAAGGACAAAGTATATTAAGAACTACAAGGAATAGAATGAAAACAAAAATGAAGGTTATACTTGATATCAGAAGAGGCAGTTGAAATTTCTGGGGCACTTCATAAGGAAGGTGGGCTTGGAAAACCTGATACTCACAGGGCAGATTGAGGGAAAGAGGGACACAGGAAAGCAGAAGTTGATGAGCTTGAATAAATGGATGGTAGAACAGGGCTTGGAAGAAATAACAAAAAGACAAAAGCTACAAAGGACAGGAAGTTGTGGAGAGCCATCATCGTCTACGTCCTGAAGGAACACGGTACATAATAGAAGAAAGAAGAATTCATAGATATTTTTTTTTAAATGGAAGTAGTGGAAAGAGATGGCTTACCGTAATTCCCCATGTGTAATACGCATTTTTTCTAAAAAAATAAGCAAAATCAGGGGTGCGTATTAAGTACAGATACAAAAAAATCTTTTAAAAATTGCCGTAAAATAAAATAAGAATTATCATAAAACTAAATTAGAATAATATTATTCTATGTTTAAAAACATTTTTTTAAATAAGATTACGAAACGCTAGCCGTAATGAAATTGGAGAGGTATAATCTATAGGGTTCGATTACCAAACAAGGGGTGCGTATTATGCGTGAGTAGAAGCTTTTTCCCACACTTTCAGTATAAGTTTAGGTGTGCGTGTTATGGATGAAGGCGTATTATACATGAGGAACTACGGCAATAAAACTGACTTAAGTGTATTGAAAATGACTGTTTGGTTTGGTTTGGGTTGTTTTGTTAGACGGCGTATCAACACCTCCATGGGTTATTTAATGCCGACAAAATTTTTATTGCTGGTAATATTTTGTTTTGTCAAAAATCTATTTCTGGTAATAATTTTTCCTTCAAAAATGTATTGCTGGTAATATGTTTTTCAAAAAAAAAAATATTGCTGGTAATATTTTTTCTCAAAAATGTATAGCTGGTTATATTTTTATTTTTCAAAAACATTGTAATATATTTTTTTTCAAAAATGTATTGCTGGTAATACAGTGTAACCTGGATATAAGAGACCCGGATATAAGAGAAACCCGGATATAAGAGGCTTCTTCTCCGGTCCCGATAACTCTCTTATATCCGGGCTGTAGTTTTTTTTTTTTTTTCAGAAATGTATTGCTGGTAAGTTTTTTTCTTCAAAGATTTATTGCTGATAATAATTTTTTACAAAGTATTTCTGGTATTAAAATCTATTTTTACACTTTTGTGGTGTTTTTACCCCAGTTTCGGGTTTAACTATTTACCCATAGCTGGGACCCTAACAGGTGCTACCACCCCTGGTCAGGATAGATATGGGAACACCAGCAATTAAAAGGTGATTCCACGCTCCTCAAAACCTCCTGAGCAGAGGCCTCGCTGCTGGACGTAGTTTATCGTCTTACACAGGACGCAGATGTAGTCTATCGTCGTATCTAGGACGGTGAAAATGAAGGAGATTAAAGAAGATATACTAGTTGTGCGAAGCAAATGTTTTCTTTTTCATCGTTATGCTAGTAGACGTATGTGCCTACGTATATATATATAGCACGTATGTACGTATTCTTGCCTGCATAAATACTGCGAGTTACAGTGACATTTGCAGGCATACACGCGCATACGTAGATTCCTCGCTAATAAATAGCTACTTGTAGAATGCACATGTAAATTATCCACCTATTGAGAGTCCGCTGACCTTATAAATAACGAATAAGACAAGATTTCTGTTCAGCATCATAAAGAAAACGTTCATGCGCTTGTCAAATTAGGAGCAATTTGCTAAGTGTCTTCTCTTATAAAAAAAATTAAGCTTCACTAGCAACAAACTTGCACACACGCTCGCTCTCTCGCTCTCTCTCTCTCTCTCTCTCTCTATGTCTCTTTTTTTCTTTCCTTCTATCTATTTGTCTATCTCTCTGACTTTCGTTCTTTCCTTTTGAACGACCTCCTTATCTCTTTCTCTCTCTCTCCAGATATAATTTCCATTCAATCTCTCTCTCTCTCTCTCTCTCTCTCTCTCTATCTATCTATCTCTCTCACACACTCTCTACTCTTATAAAAAACGAAGCTTCAGTTGTAACAAACTTGTTTTTACTTTCTTTTTTTCTTTCTTTCTTTCTTTCTTTCTTTCTTTCTTTCTTTCTTTCTTTCTTTCTTTCTTTCTTTTTACTCCTAACTCTCCTTGCGTCCTTATTGTTTATCTTTCTTTCTTTCTTTCTTTTTCTTTCTTTCTTTCTTTCTTTCTTTCTTTCTAATGTCTCTGATATTGTATAGGCCCTTTTAATTTACTAGTCACTAGTTTTTTCCTAGCCCTTTCTCTCACTCAGTTTCTTTCTCTCTTTCTTTATTTCTTTCTTTCTTTTTTTCTTTCTTTCTTTTTTTTATCCCTTTGGTTTCTCTACTTTCATCCTCCATACCCCCCTCTCTATTTCTTCTTTCTTTTCTCTCATACCTTCTTTTCTATAAACTCCTCCCCCCCACTTTTCTTTCTCTCTCTCACTCTCTCTTCCAAAATTCTAAGTGCCTACTCTTATAATAAATGGACCGTCAATGGCAACAAACCTTTCCTATCTCTCTCTCTCAGTCTCTCTCTCACTCTCTCTCTCTCTCTCTCTCTCTCTCTCTCTCTCTCTCCCAACACTGTCTACTCTTATAATAAATGAAGCTTCAATGGCAGCAGGCTTTCTCTTTTTCTTTCTCAGCCACTCTCTCCTCTCTCTTTCTCTCTCTCTTTCTTTCTCTCTCTCTCTCTATCTATCTATCTATCTATCTATCTATCTATCTATATATATATATATATATATATATATATATAGTCATTGGCTCTCCTTCCTTCCTATATGTCCTCCTCCTTATTACTTCCTCCCTCTCTCTCTCTCTATCTATCTCTCTACTTTCCTTTCACTCCGTCTCCCCTTCTCTCTATTCCCAACCCTTTATCTTTTGACAGTCGTCGAAATTCTTTTCAAGATAAATATTTCAACTAATTACCTACCTAATGCTGCATATGTTATCACAACTCCGTGGGGAGGAATTATGACTAAAATGGCTGAATCGCTATTTCTATTAGTCTGACGCAAAAATTCTCATCAAAATATTTTGCGCAGTAATAGCAAAATCTTAGAAGTGTCATTGACTTTAGATCAGCTCTTTATTGGTTGCGCAATCAGTCAACTGTAGGCTTCGTCGCCATAATTTGACTTTACAAAGATTTACTGGTGGTTATCTTGTCTGTTCCACGACCACTGTTACAGACTAGCTAAAAACTAGTGTACCCTATACGGGACAGAGTTCAAAATTATTTAAGCGGCCTTATGGGTAATTAATTATTTTCCACCCTACAACCACTTTCCCCACAGGCGACATGTTCCTAGTCACTCGCTACTCTATCGCTATTTTTTATAGTAAATGTTCTGACAAGCGACTTTTCTCAGTTCCATGCGTTCAGACTCCGTCCTGGGTATGACAATAAACTCCATCCGCGTCCTGGTTAAGACGATAAACTATATCCAACAATAAGGACTCTGATCAGGATGGTTTTGAAGAGCATGGAACCACTTCTTAATTACTGGTGTTCCCATGTCCACCCTGACCCGGGGTGTCAGCACCTGTAAGGGTCCTAGCTATAGGCAAATAGTTAACCCCCAAACTTGGGTCAAAACACTAAGAAAGTGTAAAAATAGGTTTTAATACCAGCAATATGTTTTTGTAAAAAAAATAAAATAAAATACCAGCAATAAATTTTTGAAGAAAAATTATTACCAGCAATACATTATTAACATTTTCGGAAATTCTGTTATGATAATTTACCCATGACGCATGGAATCTCCCAGCTATAAATAGAAGCAGGCACTGTCTTTTGGGTTAAGGAAGATTCCAGCAGTCAGCTCTGACAGTCGAACCGAACATTCTTGCTATAACACTCTTGTTTGTATATGCTTGTATTACTGTTTCTGTTAATATAATTGTTTAATTCAATTCCTCTCTTTGTGTCTTTATTTCTGGCCCCTAACAAGGCCACAACAAAGAAAAAGATGCAAAACAGTGTCTCAAAGTTTTTCCTGTTAAAGGGGATGCAGATTCAAAAACTTTTTTTCACTAAATAAGGGGGAACACTGCCGAAACATTAATGTCTGCTCAATTTCGTATTCTAACGTAAACTAAACAATCTCTAAAGACGTACTGTTTTTTTATTATTTATCAATCCGACAGATTTTATCACTTAAACATTATTTGTAGTGGATAATTGTATTTGAATAGCCGCCCCGTTTTTGTTTTTGTTTTTTAAACAGTATATTTATTTATTTTCGCCTACCGGCCTGATTATTCGAGAAAACTTATTAAAGAATGTTATGGTAATTTACCCACGCACGCATGAACTCTCCCAGCTATAAGTAGGAGCAGGTACTGCCTTTTGGAGAGGGGAGTTTCTAACAGTCAGCTTTGACAGTCGGACTGTAACACTCTCGTTTGTATATGTTTTGTATTAGTGTTTTTGTTAATATATTTGTTTAATTCAATTCCTCTCTTTGTGTCTTTATTTCTGGCCCCTAACAAGGCCACAACAAAAAAAAAGATGCAAAACAGTGTCTCGAAGGTTTTTCCTGTTAAAGGGGATGCAGATTCAAAAACTTAACTAAAAAAAAAAAAGAAAAATAAATATCTGATATATTCTTTCCCGGTGAAATGTGCCTTTTCATTCTTCTTCTTCTTCTTCTTCTTCTTCTTCTTCTTCTTCTTTTTCTTGTCCTGTCGCTTCAGGGCGTGGTCCATCATGAATCTCCACAATTTTCTGTTCTTTGTAACTTTTAGTAAATTTTCAGGATCTGATCTAATCACTGTTCTTCCATCCATTTACTTAATCTCGCTACATATGTTACGAACAGCTTGTCGCTGTCCAAATTTTTTTAACATGTCCTGTTCGTGTCCAATTTTCTAAGCAGTCTTTCCTCTTCAATGCCTTAGAAGTTTGTTATGGTAATTCACCATTATTTACCAGTTATCAGTTATCCTCAAGGATACATGGCACAGTGGATAAAGTCTTTAGTTAGATCCAGTGACAGGACCCAAAGAGTGTGAGTTCAATACCCGGTTAAGACAGTGCAGAACTTTCAGAGGGAAATTAACAGGAGATAACTGATAACTGACATCCATTAAACATGGCACGTGGAACTAGAACAGTCTACCCCAGTGAGCTAAATAAAGGGTTCAGTTTGACATTTCAACCACATGAAGAAGGCCGGAGCGTACAACGGCTGAAACGTTGTAATACATATGGCGACAAAGATGATGACAATAGTCCAAATAATGTAAGTAATTACTGTTTCTGCTAATATATTTGTTTAACTCAATTTCTCTCTTTGTGTCTTTATTTCTGGTCCCTAACAAGGCCACAACAAATACATTTTTGAAAAAAAAATATTACCAGCAATAAAAATCTTATCGGCATTAAATATCCCATTGAGGTTGATATGCCGTAAACCAAAATAAACCAAACCAAACCAGTTCAGACCTTTACAACTCTGACCCAGCATGTCACTTAAACATGCTGGATTCATCCTCATTCCCTTCGTATTCCATTGGTAAGGAGGAAGTTCTTCTTCTTTTTCCCCAGAACAGTTAGGTTGTGGAACAGACTCCCGATTACTAAATCACCATGAAGACTAGTGTCAACTGTTATCTATCCTGCACCTCTTACTCCCCGATTGTAGGCCCTTAAAACGACCTTATTTAGTAACCCTCTACATTGACTGTCTCTTGGGCCTTGTATTTAGAGAATAATAGTATAAACCGTTCAAGTCATATCAGCAGCTGAAGTAGAAGTTTCTACTTTCTTCCTTATGTCTGGTGCTGCTTTTTTGTTTGTTTTTAACAGAGAAGTTTCTGTATGGTTCTACATCAGCCTGTCAGAAACCTCTATTGTTCCCCCGTAACAGTCGATACCCTAAAGATTTAGTCAGCAAATGACTAATTTGAATTACCGAACTATATTTCTGCTATTTCAAGTTTCTTCACCTTTGAGAAGATTGCATTCCCTGACATAAAGGAAGCTATTTCACGTAACATTTCAATACTCTTTTTCTTTGTTTCCAACGAAATTTTTCTATCTCTTCATACTTTGCTTAGCTTTTGGAAGGCATCTTTTGACATCCCAATATGTCATTGCGTATTGAATGATTGCTTTGTTTTAACTGCATATCAATTCTGTCTGTTATCGAATACCCACATATGTGTTTTATTAAAAATATGGCTTGTAAACAATCCTTTGGGTCATTAGTTTCATCCCTCTCCAGTTGTATCTCTAAAACAGGGTTATTTAGTGCTATAATCTGTGCTATTAACAACTGGGAAGAGTTCTAATAGAGGACGGAAAGTGCAACACTGAGATCCGAAGACGTAATGGAATGGCTAAAGATCCGAAGACGTATTGAGATGACTAAATGTCCGAATACGAACTGGGATGACTAAAAATACGAAGACGTACTGGGATGGCTAAAGATCGGAAGACGTATTGCGATGGCGAAAGATCCGAAGACGTATTGGGATGGCTAAATATCCGAAGACGTACTGGGATGGCTAAAGATCCGAAGATGTAATGGGATCGCTAAAGATCCGAAGACGTATTGGGATGTCTAAAGATGCATACCAAAAGCTAAGCAGGGTATTAAGAGACAGAAAAACTTCTTTAGAAACAAAGAAACTAGTACCGAACTGTTACGTGATGTCTGTCCTCCTTTATGACAGCGAATTCTGTAGTGGAAGCAACAGAAATATAGATCTACAGAAGGATACTGAGGATACCATAGGCCGAACAGGTGAGAAATGACGAAGTTTTGGAGAGAATGAAAACAAAAATGATGGCTATACTTGACATGAGGACGAGACAGTTGAAATTTCTAGGACACTTAATGAGGAAGATAGGCTTGGAAAATCTGATACTCACAGGACAGATTGAGAGAAAGAAGGACAGAGGAAAGCAGAACTTAACATAATTGATGAGCTTGAGTAAATGGATGATAGAACAGGGTTTGGGAGAAATAAGAAAAAGACAAAACATTTTTTAAGTGCTACAAAGGACAGGAAGTTGTGAAGAGCCATGATCGCATACGTCCTGAGAGGACACATCACATAAAGAAGAAACGATCATTCAGCTTGGACAGCAATAACGAGGAGTGTTCTGAAATGACCACGCCCCAACACATTTCTGACCAATCAGAATACTTTTTAATTCTTTCATCTTTGAACTAAAATCTTTTCAACGCCCCTTTGTATTTTCGTATCGTTTTCTTTTACTAATCTTCACCAAATAAAAGGTCCAAGAGCCACTCAAGTTAGAGTGTTACTGTGGGAAGTTGTATTAACGTAAGAAAGAGCAAACATTCGGAGAACAACGCTGAAGCAGACTTTAGAAGAGACCGGAAACCCAATTCTAAACAGGAAACAAGGGATAAACCCTTACCTCTGTTCAAACGACCGGGGAGGAGTGTGAACCGGACGATAGGCGAGACTGGGAACTCTTATTGGTGGCGGGGAGAGAGAGAGAAAAACGGAAAGTAAAATAAAATAAATGATTAGTGAAGAAAATTTCACTTTCAGGCGTAGACGATAGGGGCACAAAGCTGAAGTCGGTTTTAGAAGGAACCGGAAACTCAATCCTAAACAGGAAACAAGATATAAATCTTTTCAAAAGACACTAGTTTGTCTTTCTGGGTAGTAACAGTTGTAAACGATTTAAATTCACACGGAAGACCTTGTAGCACCTTGTATTAGCAAGCTATCCATAATGATTTCGTATATTTTTAAGGAAGTTTTAGCATTTTCTGCTCTAATAATATTGGGTTGGTGCATAATTATCAGGCGTTTTTGTAGGCGAGTTATTTGTCAATTGCTGTTTTGTTTACTTTTTTAATAAAAATATTATTTTATTTTCAGGTTATAAAAATGCGTGTCAATAATCATACGCTCCGGAAAAAATCATTTCAAAATGTTAATGTTGAATTGTTATTTTTCTTTTTTCATTATCTGTCTATATTTCTGATTTGAGTTATTATATGTTGCTGATGGCCTTAGGTTTATAATACCCAGAAATTCATACCCAGATATCCTCAAGGACACATGGCACAGTGGATAAAGGCGTTGGTTAGATCCAGTGACAGGACCCAAAGAGTGTGGTTAAGGCGGTGGAGAACTTTGAGAGGGGAATTAACAGGAGATAACTGCCATCCATTAGACGTGGAACTATAACAGTCTACCCCAGTGAGCGAAATATAGGGTTCAGTTCGACATTCCAACCACCTGAAGAAGGCCAGAGCGTACAACGGCTGAAACGTTGTAATAAATATGGCGACAAAGATGTGGATAGTAGTCCGAATAATGCAAATAGTGTTCTTTTTTCCTAATAAATATTGTTTAAAAACGCCTGATAATTATGCACCAGCCCAATATGATTGGTAATGTTTTTGCTACTTGCTTTTCTTATACAAACCACATTTTTCCTCTTTTTCCACTTTGTTTCTTTGGATGTCTTTCGAATATTTTTGGTTTTATTTTCCCGTTTTTTCGTGCTATTTATCCATAATGATTTTTTCTCCAGTTAAGTTTATTATTTGGTGCTGAAATTTTAAAAAAATATATTAGGTGAAATAAAATCTAATGAATAAAGTAAAGAAAAGATCGATCGGCTTCGACATTGAACAACTAAACAAGGGTTGAAATATTCTTAATTTTACTCGCGCTAACATCTCTCTTTCTCTCTCTTTTTCTCTCTCTCTTTCTCTTTCTCTCTCTCTTTCTCTTTCTCTCTTTTTCTCTTTCTCTCTCTTTCTCTCTCTCTTTCTCTTTCTCTCTCTTTTTCTCTTTCTCTCTCTTTCTCTCTCTCTTTCTCTTTCTTTTCTCTTTCTCTCTCTTTTTCTCTTTCTCTCTCTTTTTCTCTTTCTCTCTTTTTCTCTCTCTCTTTCTCTTTCTCTCTCTTTTTCTCTTTCTCTTTCTTTCTCTCTCTCTTTCTCTCTCTTTTTCTCTTTCTCTTTCTTTCTCTCTCTCTTTCTCTTTTTCTCTCTTTTTCTCTTTCTCTCTCTTTTTCTCTTTCTCTCTCTTTCTCTCTCTCTCTCTCTCTTTCTGTCTCTATCCATTCGTCTTTCTATTCGCTTCTCTCTTCTTTGTCATATTGTTTAGGTTTAACTACTTTCGACTTTTATTTTCCTTATTTTTCTCTTTCTATTTCTCTTTATTGCTCCAATTATAGCAACAAAATAAAGAAGAAAAACTAAAAAAACATAGCAGAATCTTTCTTTTCAGTAACCTATAACAAACTCCTATTCGGCTTCAATGCATCTTAATTGTTCTAATCAATATAATTTCGAAACAACCTTCATCCAACCAAACCGATATAAAAATACCTGTTGGAGTGATTCATTCTTATGGCTAATCTAGTAACTTCCATAATTTATTAATTGCTAAATTCAATTTCCGTTTGTTTTTTTTTTTAATTCAGACGAATGCGATTTTTTTCTGTTATTTATTTTTTTTTAATTAATAAAAGCTTTCTTCTCTGTTTTGTTAATAGTTTTGTACAAAAACGCTGTTTTACGGAACTTTCTACATTGGAGGTCTCTCCCGCCACATCATTGTAACGCTAAATATCGGAGAACGTTTATACATGTGGACAGCTTAGACATAGGAAGCAACATGTCATAGTGACTGTCAGTTTCATCTTTCCCTTCAGAGCAATCCTGAAGATCGCATATGTAGAATGAAATTCAGGCCTCATCCAATATATATTCCTATGTTACAATCTATCTATCTATCTATCTATCTGTCTGTCACAGTCAGCTCACTTTTGGCGTGAGCTTTTTTTCCCTTTTGTTGAGCGCAGATTCGGGTTTGCCAGATTATGCGAGATTAAAAAATATAATTATATATTATACTAGCCATTATTGTTGTTTTCATGGTTCAAGGAGAGTAACTTATTTTCCTTTTTGCATCCAAAATTGCAGTTAGCTTAAAATTTTAAGCTAACTTAAAATTTTAAGCTAGCTTAAAATCCACCCTATCGGACGGCATTTAAGCTAGCTTCCGTGGGGGACTCTTGGTTTGGCCATCATCACAATAGCTAGGGAGGAGTAGACCCGAAAGGCACCAATAAACTATAAAAGAACTCAAAATTGATCGCTGCATTTAAGTATTGAATTAGTTTTTAAGCTTACCTTTTAAAAGTTCAACGACAATTCTTCTGTTGCTACTTAAAGACGATTTGATGTATGTAAATCCTTATTTT
Organism: Acanthosepion pharaonis; assembly: GCA_903632075.3. Taxonomy (NCBI): domain Eukaryota; kingdom Metazoa; phylum Mollusca; class Cephalopoda; order Sepiida; family Sepiidae; genus Acanthosepion; species Acanthosepion pharaonis. The sequence goes on from CAHIKZ030004545.1 coordinate 1,651,158, forward strand.
CCGTGCAAATAATTATTTTTATTTCATAGCTGACAGAACATGGGATAATTTGTAAGATAAAATTAATATAGTGTAATATAGTGTAAAGTTGGAAAACTAGAAATTATAATTAACAAAGAATAAACAAGTGAACTGTTATGTAATATCAACCCTCCTAGTGATCCCAGTGAATGCTACACGATATCGTCACAGATGAAGAAGAAACAACAGAGATATGGTCCTATAGGAGGATGTTAAGAATACCACATTACCGGAATTGCAAAAGCCCTTCCACAACATTTGAAGAGTTAGAGGAATATAATAGCTAATTTAGTAAAACCTATGTTACAGAATCTATAGGAAAAAATGCAAAATTGAAGGTCAATTCTCCCACGAATTCTGAGATTAAAAAGTCCCGTTTGGCTGAGATGCTTTATCATCTATCAATTGTGTCTCTAGGCAGAGTGTGCTCAGGGGCTTCTCGGTCTAAGGACGGAAGGGCAACTGAGAAAATTATACCGAAAGGGTGCCCAGCCCTGGTACCGCACCCTCCCATTGCACCAGAGGGAGGGATGGATGCTCGTATCGAGGCCAGCGTGTAGCAGACCGTGGGGTGAAGATATAAAGAACACACGTGGATTAAAATTTCGTGCTATCCGGCCCAGCTACATGGGAATGTTGGACTTTAAACAAACAAGACCGATAATTATATACGAACAAATATATGTATTGACAAAAGGTTACAAGCACATGGACAGTTACATTGTGTTTGTGTGGTGTGTGTGTATTGTGGTGAGTGTTCGTACGTACGTGTATTCTTTTTAACGTGTTCCCAGAATTTGGGAAACACTTTATCTGTAAGAGCTCACATATGCGAGGTGGTATAAGGCCCAAGGCCTGAGGGAAGAAGAAATCGAGACTAAAGGTCACCCAGTATTTATAGCCAAGGGAGAGAGACCCCTGGTGAAGGGTTAAGGAACTAAAGGAGGAGCTAGCCCCTAGCGGCGGTTGCGGGGGTTGTGAGCAATTTTTGTCCCTCGCCTGGGTGTACGCTCTCGGGTCCCCACTTTAAAACGATCGTGTGTCACATCTCGTCCTCGTGGGGAGCTTCAGTTTACACTGGGAACGATCAATGTCTGTGTTATATATTATCTACTTCGAGTTAATATCACTCTTGAGGTTTACATAATTTGCATATTGATTTTAAAAAAGTTTATTTCATTAATTAACTGTTTTGATTTTCGCATAAAAAATAGTGCCGTTTAGGAATATCGTCTTATATAGTGCAGAAAAGTATTTGAAACTTGCATTTTACTTGGCCTTCAGCAAGTTGGCATCTATTTGTAAAACTTTTAATTATAACAAGTCATTTTATGAATGAAATGTTCATTTAAATTTTTTTGTTTCAAAGATTTCAAGAAGTGAATATATCTTACTTTGCAAAGCGACTGCGGCCGGGCGAAGCCTGCTGGTATTTTATAAATTCAAATCGATAGTAGATATGGCTGCTCATTCAATGAATGTCAAATATTTCCTTATAAGGAAACTGTTAATATTACCATTATAACTACGGGTTTTTTTTTGTTTTTGTTTTTGTTTTGTTTTTTACTCTTTTGCGCCATTCTGAAGAATATCTCATTCGATAAAATGCTGTAACTCGTTTTTCGGCTTTCTTAACTTCAAATGAGTAAGCGATTTTTTACGGTTTATCAACCGATTGCAGGTTATTTAAACGGCTCTTCGATTTCCAGTACCGAGCAGTTATTCATTACACCCCCTCCCCACAAAAAAAAACATCCAAGATTACATCACTTGGTGTTCCCAAACGATTACCCACCTAGATACTGACCAGTCCCGACACTGCTTTTGCACAGAGAAAACTTCTTTACTCTTATACTTCATAAGATGCGCAGATGATATCGTTTTCATGGCAAACACAGAACAAAAACTGCCGGAAATCTTAGACAGTATAATAAAGTGAATATAACAAGAGAGGACGCCCAAGAGGAGCAGCTCAAGAGGGGAAGCCCAAGAGGAAAATGTTATAATAAACGATGGAAAATGGGACTTAGAGAAACACGTGTTAAAATAACGAAGGACGCCTTTCAAAAAACTAAACAAAATATTAAGAAACGAGGAAGAAAGCATCGTTAAAAACAAAGAATAAACAAGTGAACTGTTATGTAATATCAACCCTCCTAGTGATCCCAGTGAATGTTAGACTATATCGTCACAGATGAAGAAGAAACAACAGAGATATGGTCCTATAGGAGGATGTTAAGAATACCACATTACCGGAATTGCAAAAGCCCTTCTACAAGCTAAGCAAAGTATTAAGAAAGAGGAAAGTTTCCTTAGAAACAAAGAAAACAGTGCCGGTCATATACCTTCATCTTCTTAATGAACAGTGAACGTGGGACCATTTGCTCTCAGAAGAAGAAGCTCTACAGACGGATTCTTAGAATGCCATGGAGGGAGAATGTGAGCAAGGAGTAAGTTTTAAGGAAAATGGAAGCAAAAAGGCGACTTATACTTAAAATAAAAAAAAATACAGTTGGAATTTCTGGGTTAGATAATAAGGATATAAGGCTTGGTGAATTTAACACGCACAGGACATAATGAAAGCAAGGAACCAACCAAATGAGTTTATATAAATGGATAGCAAAAAATGGATTAGGATGGACTATATGGAGAGAAAAATTGCTTCGATAGGAAGTTGTGGAGAACCATGATCGGCACATAGAAGGTTATGCTTTAACCCATCAGTATAAGAATAGCATCCAAAGAAAAAAACTCTTTAAAAAATACGTTACCTCTAAACATGTTTCAGACAAATGTTTTCACTCAGAACATTTTTTTCTAAGAATTTACCGCACAAAAATTTCCGAGAAATTTCCCAGTAAAATATTTGTTTCGTTTTTATATTTCATATTTATCGCATTATATATCCTCATCTTTCATGTATTTTATTTACTTATTTTTATTTTTTATTTTTATTTATTTATTTACTATTTATTTTTTTTATTTTGCTTTCTTTTTATCTTGATTGATGTGTGCCTCCCTTCCAGCCCATTGTTCATCCATATATATATATATATATATATATATATATATATATATATATATATATATATATATATATTGTTTTAATATCGTCGAGTTCGGGTTGGCTTTTTTCGTCATTATGCCAGAACCTATGAGACCCTTTCCACCGGTTTTTTTCTGGTGTCAGCTATAGATTTAGTGTCAACGTCTGCGACCATTGTAATAATCTAGTTGACATTCAAATACCATGGGTCTGCCTTGTGGTAGAACGAGTTGTCTATTTCGCACCGGTGTTATTGATCCATTTTATAACCCGTACAAATACAGGATTTCCATTAATCGTTTTCGGATTACTAGGAATATATATTTTTAATGATTTCATTCCAATCAAGGCTATAAAGCCACTTAGACGCAAAGGTGTTACTGAGAGTGAAGGAAACTGAGAAAACGTTGTGGAATTAGAGGACATTGAAAGGTCAAATTTCAAGATGACGATTAACATTGCATTTAACCTTTTTACAATCAAATTTAAAAGGAAAGCAAGAAATCGGAAGCCGTCCTGGGTATGCCGATAAACTACATCCGTGTCCTGGGTAAGACGATAAACTACGTCCAACAGCAAGATCTCTGATCAGGATGGTTTTGAGGAACGTGGAACCACGTTTTAATTGCTCGTGTTCTCAGGTCCAACCTTACCCGGGGTGGTAGCAACTGTTAGGGTCCCAGCTATGGAAAAATAGTTAATCCCCAAACCAGGGATAAAACACTATGAAAATGAAAATAGGTTTTAATCCCAGCAATACGTTATTACCCACAATACTTTTTGGAAAAAAAAAATATTAGCAGCAATACTTTTTGGGAAAAATATTACCGGCAATACATTTTTTTAAAAAAATATTACCAGCAATACATTTTAGGAAAAATATATTACCAGAAATACTTTTTTGAAATAAATAATAAAAATTTTCTTCGCATTAAATAACCCATTGAGGTTGATATACTGTAAACCAAACCAAACCGAAATCGATAGAGATTTCCACAGGCAGGAAGTGCGAGAAAAGAAACTATTAAATAGTAGTGACGGTTACATATAGTAATTTAAATTGTAAAATTACGAGACTTAGTTGTCAGTCTAGTACTACGCTAATTTCATGTGGTCGAGGTGACATATTATAAAAGCTCATCAGGGCAGTTGCCATGGCAATATTAATAATAAAGGCACGGTGAAGTCACATTACAGCGATGGGGAAGGGATTGAATTCGTAATGCCGGGTTTGATCGATAACTGTTATGGTCCAAGGTTAGGACCATGGAAGAACAACACGGAACACAAGATTAGAAATAACAAAGAATATATTACACGAGAAATAATACAAGAAGTGGAAGGTGTTAGTATGACTGTCAGACTGGTTTGGAGTGAACTACTATCAGCTCGACTCGATTCAATACCGATATTTAACACCCCCCACGAGGAATGTATGTGTCACAAGGCCGAGTTTAACGTTCGCTCGGCCAAAAATATACCCTTTGAACCCACCTAGACTGGTTCAGGGCCTGTCTACCTCCCCGGAGGAAACTTTGCCCTTCGGAAAAACTTCGTCCGGGTTCCTCTCTGACAAAGCAGAGAGTTCGACAGAGGTCGTACACAGTCAGAGACTGCGGGTGACTCGATTCAATACTGCCCGTTTCTCTTGAGAGGCGTAGTATACATAGCGTTAGGAAGAGTTCATTCTGTCGATCTAGGTAAGGACCCATGACAATAACATTGGGGATTCTTCATAGGATTTTTTTCAGAAATCTCTAGATAAATAGCAAAAGCATCTTACCAGTTGTGGCAAGAATACATAGTGCAAGGTTAAATGATGCAAGATCATTTCTGGCGAGGGAAAGTGTCTAGCACGAAAAGCGAATCAAGGTTCATCGGAGAAAGCTCAGTAATTGATTCGATGTAAAGGTCCCGGTTCTTGTTTATGGAAAACGTTAAACCAAGAAGAAGCAGTAAGTTACTCTCCAGAGCTTCGCATGTGCGGCGTAGTGTGATGGATAACGGCGCGAACTGAGAAATCGGAGAGCCGAGTTCGAATTCCAGTTTTGGTTCTTAGGAATTGTATGAATCCATCACTCCCCACTCCAGACCTATGGGCCGAATAGCTCGACAGACTGGATTCTATAGCTTTGGTTGGCAACCAGTCTATAGCAGAAAGAAATTGCATCTTACTGGGGGAGAAATATTCTGCCTAGTCAGTTAAGAATCGGAAACAAAATCAGGAATCGAAAAAGACATGATCTCTCGAGCGGGTTTAACGTATGGAACTTAACTGGGCGAAGACAATGAAAAGAAGGAAGCTTAGTTTGGGGGCGTTAAAATTAACAAGCCGTTTCTTGCTCCAGTTAACAACAGATTGACGCTGCCAATTTGACTTCATCGAATCTATCGAATTTAACATTAAAACTGGAGTATATAGTTGTCGCATTGGCTCAACCCAATCCTCCCAGCACATATTTTCACTGGGTTAGCTTTCTACTAGACTGAACTTGGTGAACGCAGTACGTAACAATATTAAAGAAATCCTATAAGTGTCTTTATATTTATTCAGTTTTTCATACTGCTTCAATATGCTTATTATTTAAGAATTATTTACAGAAAAATTAATTTGAACTTTGTTCCGTAAAAAACTATGATTGAATATAAAATTCGTATAAAAAACAGATGTCTGTCTGCTCGTTTTCGAGGATATCATTCTATTCGGGTAGCTAGCTAATCCTTGCTGCAGGAACCTGCTCTGGTACACGTGTGTTTCTTCAACACCAACAAAACCAACTTGTGGCTTATACTGCAACTACGCAATCCCAATCTCTTGGGACTGCGGTGAGCACAATCTTAATATAAGATATGCAGATTGCAATGCGTTTACAGTAAACGCAGAAAGGAAACTGAAGAAACGCCTAGACAAATTAATAAAAGAAAGCAAGAAGAAAGGACTAACAATCAATTGTACACTGATAGAATATATGTCTGGAGATGTCAAAATCAGACAAGTACAGTAGTTCGACTACCTGGGAAGTGCTTTCACAGCGACGAAAAACATGATGCTAAAGTCGGAAGGCGAATTGCAACAGCGAAAGATGCCTTCCAAAGTCTAAGCAGATTAAGCAAAATGGAAATGTTAGAAACAAAGAAAAGAATATCGAACTGCTATGTAACATCAATCCTCTATGGCACTGGATGCCGGAGAATTTTCTCAGGTAGGAAGAGAAGACTCAAAGCAACAGTGAGGTGGCTCTACAGAAGGATGCTGAGAATACCATACGTGGAGAATGTGAAAAAAAAAGAAGAAACTTTAAGGAAAATGGAAGCAAAATAGCCACTCGTACTTCGAATCAAAAAAGTGACCTTTAAAATTTCCAGAAAAAATAATGAGGAAATAAGTGTTAGCAAATTTTGACACGCCACGAACGGGATGTATTTGATGGCAAGAGGGGCACTGTGACGTGATGTAATGGTTGGTAGGTTTGTCTCGCTAGATCAATTACGACTGATCAGTGAGTTCGATTATCACTGGGTACGCCATACTTTCGACTTTGTGCCACATCTAAGCTAATTAGCTTATCTAAATCGATGACAGAACACGTAACGGGAGGGACAGTAAAGACAACCATTGCAAAGAGCTGCAACGGATAAGCAGCTGTGAAGAGCCACGATCGCCCATGAAGGAAAACGGCACATAGAAAGATGCCGAGCCGATATCATTTCCAGTTTCTAAGAGATACAATCAACAAGGAGTAAGATTCGTAAACTGAATCTAATGTGCGGCTCACAAGTGTCCTAACCACTCGGTACGCGCATCAAATTCGTACAAGAAACTGTTTACTCTCCTTTGGGGAAACAGTGCAGAGTTTATAACCATGACACTTACATTAAGGATACAGTAGGTGCAAGCATGTGTATGGAATATATTGTAATGCTTAAAATTCAGGTTTTGAAAAAAGAGGAATATGCGTGGATAAAATATAAGGTTTAGGTAGGATTAGTTTAGAAGCAAATCTGATGAAAGAATAGTATTGTAAAGATACAGACGGTGCTTATCTCCCTTTGGTAGAGATAAGCCACGTGGGTCAGATGACAGACGTTTCGTGACGTTACTCCAGACAGCGATGAAAAGTGACAGTCAAAATTCACTTCATTTACAGCAACCAAACGGTAAAGTTACTTTCTTGGCCCAGCATTTTACAAATCTATGATACCGTTTCCCTTTGGGAATATATATTTCCTAGATATAGAATGAAACTCCAGCTCGCAGTCCTCAATTTGGGAAAACCCAAGACTTGCTGTTTTCCGTTCTTGGAATATGTCCTCGCCGGGGACATAGATGAATCCGACCTGTTTCAACCTAGAGTCGTAAAAATGTCTTCTCCAGGTACAGGTGTATCTCCGTATTATATGTAAGACCCTTTCTTTTTGTTTCTTAAACTTTACTTTGCTGTGTAGATCTATGTGATATATTATTCTCTGTATGAGACGCATGTGTATATATGTATATATAGTTTTTGTGTATGTCTTTGTAGTATAAAATCTTTCTGAGAACAAAACATGTTTGTCATTCGTTTTCCTTTCGTATTCCGTTCCGTCCATAAAATATCGGTGTTATTATATCATAGACATAATAATGCCCATATCGGTGTTATTATATCATAGACATAATAATGCCCATATCGGTGTTATTATATCATAGACATAATAATGCCCATATCGGGGGAGATATAAACGGGAGAAATCTTTCTTCCTAAGATCTTCCTCATTACAATATGGGGAATAATGAATTCAAGCACAGTACTAGATTAGTGCTAGGTTACATCATTTTAGAATTGATACAGTTAGACGTAACCGTAAGTTTTATGCTAACAGTTTCTTCACTTGCAATTCTCGCTTTGTGACCTCTTGCTTTCCAGTCAACTCTGATCCTCAAAAATTTAAATGCAATGTCAATCTTCATTTTCTCTCTCCTTAAATCCTGTCCTTTCATTATCCTCCCTCCTTAAAAATAATTTTTCTCGCATTCTATAACTCTTAATAACGCTATGCGTCTTAATGGATTTATTGTCTTGCTTGAGATGAAAAGAATGCAAAATCTAGAACAGATTTATTTAATGAGAGTTAAAACAATTTTCTTTATCAAAGGTTTTAGCGCAAACAAATATATAACTAACAAAGGAAATAAGGAAACTGAACATAGAATAAACTACGCAAGGGATAGTTTCGCCCAACACCGCATGTTTCTACAAAACCAAAACATGAAACTAAAAATTCGAATCGTGTACTTAAACAGCCTAATCGGATTGAGACTTTCATTCGATGACTCGTTCAGAAATATCTAAACTGCTAACTGTATACAACCGCTTTCAATGATCAATGATTAAAAATGGCTGTACATAATCGCTTTCTTAGATAAATGAGTACAAATTACTTCAAAGCATGTAGCATGTTTTAGCGAGAACCATTCACACTACTTCAAACAAAAGGTTAGGAAGGAAATGCCCATCAATACTGGAAGCGGAGATAGTAGTTAGTGCAATTGAGTAACCTATTTTCTTGAAACATTTGCCTTAAGAGAAAATTCAACCGAAAGTGACACTAGGTGCTCGGTCAATGAGTGTTAAATGTTTCCTTATAAGGAAACGGCTATTACTTTTACACCTTAAAAATCAGAAAATTAACGAAAAGATCCCTTCTACTAGCCAAATGGAAGTCAATGGATTTGGACAGTGATTTCTCATTTCTACAAGTTTTGTGAAAAAAAGAAGGGGTTGTCTTGGCGCACGGGACAGCAATTGGTCGGTAGGCAGTGTGCATTAGCATATCGTGGCAAATAAGACGTGCCTCATAAAACTATAGCCTTGTGTCAGGATGTAGTGGCGTCAACAAAACTTCCTCGCAACTCAAGAACTTTTCCGAAAATCCTCGCAGAGTAAATGATGGCAGTTTATTTGTAGGCCTTTCATCTTGATATCAATTCTAATTTTCCCTAAGCGTTCTTTCAGTTTTCTCGGTTGTGTTCCAAGAGGACCCATTACTGCAGGAATTAGTTCTACGTTCACGTTCCATAGCTTCTTCAGCTCCTTAACCAGATCCTGGTATTTTTTTTCTATCTTTTCAGTTTCTTTGGAATCCACTCTTGAATCATATGGAACCGTAGAGTCAATAATTTGACACTTGCTATTATTCTTATCTATAACAAAAAGGTCGGATCTTCGTGCTGCAAATTGCTTAAAAGCCTATAGGTTTTAGTGAGGACCATCCTTTTCCAACCTTGTGAACTGGCGCTACATAATCAGAAACGAATCACTGTGCCAAATAACAGAAATCACATCACTTGTGGACATTCAGCAAAAGCAACATTTAAAATTGATTTCACACGTAATTTAAACAGGAAATAATGACATAATCAAGTTGTTGACGTTCCACACTGCTTAAGACAAAAGGTTAGGAAGGAAACCGCCGTTAATAACAGAAAGAACGATAACAATTAAACGTGAGACCTATTTTCCTGAAAAATTGATTTAACAGAAAGACTTTCTAAATTTCATCCGACTGTAGCACTGACTGCTCGGTCAATGAATACCGAATGTTTCCTTATAAGGAAACAGCTAAACCGTAATTTCTCGAAAATAATACGCCCCCATAAATAATACGCACCCCAACAAATGATCCAAAAATTAAGAAATATATCTATCCCCATGTGTAATACGTATATATAAATTTTGTCAAAAAAAATAAATAAATAAAAATAATTACTAAGACATTTTGTCGACCTTGACATTAAGAATAAAATTGAAACGAACCAGATAAAATAATTTTGAAAATTACCATGACGTTTTCCCGATAAATATAACATTTTATTTTACCGCCAAAATGTCGTCACAACATGCGAGTTATAGTGCAAATTTGAAATGAGAGAATGAAGAGGCTGAAGATAATTTTGAACAGGACGAAGATAATATTTTGAATGATAATTTGTTTAATGACAATTTAAATATTGATTCTATAATAGAAAATGATGATGATGATGATGATGATGATGATGATGATGATGATGAAAATTAGAATTTCAATAAATTGTTAACTTGATATCCTCTTTTCTTTTTTATAGATTTTTTATTTTTTGGCCAAATATGTTAGATGCTGAGTTTATTGACAAAAAATGTTACAATTATTATTGTTGGATTTAAAATGAAAATTGGGATAATATCTTTCTTATTTTAGAACAACAAATACGTATTTATTATTATAAATCAACAACGAAAAAAATATTTTTATTTAAACCTATTTATAATACGCACCCCTACTATCACCTGAAATTTACAGTAAAAAAGGTAAGTATTATTTTCAAGAAATTACGGTATTAACATTTCCCAACGGATCATCGGTCATTTTTCTTTTGCAATACAGTAAGTCCCCCGGTTTCGACAGTCCCGACCTACGACGATTCGTGGTTACAACACAACGTCCATTAATCTTCTTTCGATTTATGCCGTTTGCATCGTACATTCGGAGCGGCGGAAGAATATATTGCGGAAGAATACGTCGTCATACGGCGCTAAAGTGAGAAAACGGCCTGAATCAGTTACTAGTTGTACGCCATATTAGATTTTTGTGTATTCGCTCTCTTCTGTTTGTGTTTTGTCTGTGGATACTTTACTGCCTTTCATTATGGCTCCCAAGCGTAGTGTAAGCTCTTCTGATGTCGGTACTTCGAACAAAAGGCAAACAGTCACCATGGGATTGAAATTAGACACTGTCAAACGCTATGAGTAACAGCAACGACCATTGGCCAATTGCTTGGCTTATGTGGTCCGAAGAGATAAGGATAGTTTCTTGTTAAACTATAAGTTGGTGAATTCCCGATAAAAAAAAAACAAAAAAAAACAAAAACAAACATTTTTTTTTCTTCCCCAGATTTGCTGCTGATTCTGTGTACTACAAGAGCAACAATGACATTACTGGCAATAAATATACAAGCATGCTAAAACATTTTCATTATATGTATTATTTTCATTTCATTTCGTTATATGTATTAGGTTGGTGCAAAAATAATGACCTAATAATGTCGTTTTTTGACGTATTTTTTAACGTCAACAAACGACATTCTTACGTCATTATTTCTGCACCAACTTAATATTATATTGTTGTCCTCCATGTGTTTCTTTTAGTCTTAATTATGTTAATAGGCACGGTGGATTAAAGGATAGCGGCTCGGATTAAGGAACCGGAGAACCGAGTTCGAATTCCAGTCGGATCCATTACATTCACTTGCATGCAAATGACCTTTGGAAAGATGTGTAGTCTTCTTCTTCTCGCCCCAGGACAAACTAGATGGCAACGGATCTAGGAGAAAGTAACTCAGAATTCAAAAACTTCAATTCAATCTATAGTCTATCATGAAAGTCTTCTCTCTGTAAACAGAAGGACTTTGTATTAGGCCTCCATCTAAATATTTTTCCCCAATACACTTTGTCTATTCTTTTTTAAATGATTTACTTTATTAACTTCGATTTAGCTCTGTTAAGCGAGGTTTGAAACCGGTTAGCTAGCCTGTTTTTCAATTTTACTTTTTATTATCATGAGTGGCAATAATAAAACTAATTTTTGTCTGTTTATGGCAGTGATAAAATTTTGTACCACTAAACATATTTTTAAATTCGAAAACTGCATGTAGCCCTGGCGTGGCACATAATAGACAGCTAAAAGAAACTGCGAACGAATAATGATGATGATATTAACATATATCATAGAAATGGGATAGATATTTCGAGATGGTTAGCAAGCTTGTCTCACTAGACCAATTACGACTGAGTAATGAGTTCGATCCTCACTGGATTCTTACTTTCGGCCTTGTAGGACAACCCTCAGCAAATCACATGTTGTTATGTCTTAGATTATTACTTTACTATTCGGTTAGCATATATGAGTGAAGTTAAGTGCTTATTCGCGGAAAACCGAGGGCCTCATGTATTCAAATTTAAGCGTAAAGAGCAAAGATCCGTGCTTTTAGGAGTATCGGGAACACTGCTTTTTCTCTTAGCATTCCAATGTGTTTTACGTTTTAATCGCTCTAATGCATGTTCATATTCCTTTTTTTACATTTCTGCAATGGCTTGCTTTTCTTTAATAGATTATTGCTCATCAGGGCCACCGCCCAGTGTTCTCTTCTCAGCCATATCTTTTTGGCACGTCAGTGTAATTTTGAGAAGGGACATTATCATTCCAAGAGTGTTTATAACATATAAGAAACCAGCCATTTAATATTACAGTATTATGGAGTTAGGCTAGGTACAATTACTGGTAGTTTGTGACATCTGAGTAAGCATTAGCATACCAGGCACCTCAAAAAATATTTTAGTGCTATTTTGTGTGCAAATAAAGAACTGAGGCTATATGTCATCACTTACTGTAAGTGATAAATGTATGGTATTTAATTAATAACACAGGCTTCAATTTTGCGCGGAAATGGTGCATGTGATGCCTTAGCTAATTTTTAGCAAATTGGGGACGCTGAATTCAAAACGTCCATTTTCAACTCTCAATTTCAGTCTTCCTGCTTCATGATACATAAAAAAGTGGCCATGCTTGTGATAGGTCATTGAAAATGTGAAGGAGAAGGAAATGCCGATTTGAAGAATGGTTTTTTAATCAATTCCTTCCAGGCAAGGCGATAATGTCACTAAGACGCAAGTTGATACTGTATTGTGAGACCGGAAACTACCTACACAATAGACTCTTCCAGGTCTATATTAAGTAGGCGACATAGCACTCTAGAGAGTGACACAGAGAGACAGTGAGAGTCTAGTACGAATATCAGTGTTGGACACTAACTTATAGTAAGCTCTTTTTACACTATCTCTGTAACCTGTTGTTAATATATCTTTCTTACTTCTAATCCGTGTTCCGTGTTTTACTTCTGTGGCCCCACATCATACTGGGAGTGAAAAAGAATGACAATACTTTCGAAGGAAGCGGATACCCAATTCTAAACAGGAAGCAAGATTAAATAAACACAGCTTTCGAAATACAAAAGGAATGTAACACATTGAGTGATTAAAATTCATATACCGAGAAAAGTTGGTAAACATGACAAGACCTTTCACATGATTCAGTCATTTTGAACAACGCCAGTACGTTCTTCGATCACCATGACTTGTGAATTCTTGCTCGCAAAGCTGTCGACGGATTTCGAACAGTTCCGTCGACCCACTTTCAATCACAATACATCTATCTCCTCGTGATATAGTTTTCAAGCAATTTCTTACGGTGCCACTCGCAGAGATTGTCCAAATCGATTTGATTTTCGTGAATGCCTAGTAGATTTGTCCAGTTTTAATTTCCAGCAGGAGTCAGTTACCATTACTTTGTCTCAACTTCCTTGATAACGTTCTTCCAGAACATTAATATCTGGTTGAATCTTTCACATTTAGTTCGTCACCAACATCACCCCAATTAAATGATGTCACCGATACTATCACGTTATTAATACAAATGTCAGATGTTTCCATTCCTAACTTAGAACAATACAATTACACTGTCATTATGGTCATGTTTCATATCCAAGGACCATATAATGTTTCCATTCATAAGAAGGAATAATACAATTATACTGTCATTATGGTCATGTTTCATATCCAAGGACCTTATAACGTTTCCATTCATAAGAAGGAACAATACAATTATACTGTCATTATGGTCATGCTTCGTATCCAAGGACCTTATAATGTTTCCATTCATAATAATGTATAATACAATTATACTGTCATTATGCTCATGCTTTATATCCAAGGACCTTATAATGTTTCCATTCATAAGAAGGAACAATACAATTATACTGTCATTATCGTTATGCGTTATATACAATGACTCCATGTTTATGCTCATAACTTAGAACAATATATTTACACTGTCATTATCATTATGCGTTATCTTAATATAAAAACTAGTGTTTGAACAATCAGAAATTCAATAACATCGATGTTTCTTTTCCAGTGTTTCATGCATACACTCAATTTCTCCACAATATGAGGTTCTTTTATTGTTTTCGCTTGAGGCAAGAATGAATAACGAATAACTCCTTTGAAAGACCACCATACAGTAACCACTAGCTTTTTAAGCTGCTGTTGTGGTTTTGCATATTGTTTTGATGATTCACTTCCATCTAACCACTGACTTCCTCTCTTACTGTTGTCAAAGAGTATCTATTTCTCATAGCATGCAACGATTCGATGCAAAAATGGCTCTTTTTCTCAGTTTTTTACTCATACAGTAAGATTACTCGACATTGTGTCATTGTAATAATTTTCTTTAGGCTTATGAGTGACAATATATTGAAAGAAAAACTATTTGGAAAGAAAAAGAGTTAGGAATAAATCAAGATTTTCTTTATATACTAAGGTGATTACTTCGTTAGGCGACCGGACCAACAACCAATCAAAAAATGCGTTATTTCATGGGTGACAACCTGATAGATCTGCATTGAAAGTGAATATGATTTTACTCAGTTTTGCTTGTCTGATATTACAGACAATCCAAGAAAAACATCTCTGGTTTCCAGCGGTAAGAAACTGTGGTCGACAACTCTGCTGTCTACATTGGGCTGTCAGGCCTCCCATAAGTTATTCCCAGTACACACGTGATGCCGTAGATTGAAAGATCTCACCTTGTTGTCAGCAGCTGAGCCGATGTTCTCGCTGACTCAAAAGGCGAAAAAGTTCAGCTGATATCGGTCTGGATAATTCAATGCCGTCAATGTATGGTGGCGCCACCTACCATTACATTTACATACATCTCTCTTATGACTTTTGGCACGTCAGGGTAATGTTAAAAAGTGCTATTATCATTTCAAGCGTTGATCGGACTACTGAACTCATCTTTTGCGTTGATTCGGCCGTTACCCCAGTGTTTAGGTTGATCGATTCTACAGACTTCCTCCGGTGCACGACCCATAAAGAAGAATGTATCTCTTTTCCCTGAAGTAACTAGACCCTACTCTTTCGTTAGGGATTCTGAATTTGAAAAAGCTTGTAGAATAGATTGCTTGACAGTACAAAGAAATAGTTCAAATTATACTTAGAAGAATTTTGACATATCTCTGCCGAAAAGTGTCGCTTATAGCAAGTGATCTTAGAGCTACTTTCACTCGTACCCCAACGGCATGAATTTAAGCGTGCTACTAGTTTGGAATCTTGGTCCCACATTTTCACTGTTAAAACATTTAAATGAAACAGCATCTTCTACTCCAACAGCTTCATCTCTCGCACTTCCCGATAGTAGAACTTCCTTCCTCTTACTTGCTTCCCTGATAGCTATAATCTTCAAATATTCAAATGTAAAGTCAATCGACATCTTCTGATGCATTGATCTTGATCCCTGTCCTTCTATATATCCTTTCCTCAAACACCCCCTCTTTACTCTAGCTTTCACTCTCTGTCTACACACATCTTGCGGCCTCAGCCGAGATTGAACTCACCAATAGTGTAGTTCATAATCTTGTCAAATAGCTGAATTCTTGATGCTTCGCTAGGGCTATCAATGGTGTTTTTATCGTGACACCATCACTAAATGGATTGCCAACCAAGGCTCAGAGAGACTCCATTCACCCTCCTCTAAGAGCAGGTTTGAATTCAGAGTTTTCCTTCTCCTAGACCAGTTGCCATCCAAGGCTATAGAACCCAGTCTGTCCTGCTATTAACCCATAGCTGGAGGGAGAAGAAAGAGGATTCACACCTTTCTCAAGGGTGTTAGCACGTAAGTGAATGTAATGGATTCGACTGGAATTCGAACTCGGCTCTCCGATTCCTCAATCCAAGCCGCTATCCATTTGGTTCTCTGTAACCCCTTGTGTGCTAGTAGCACTACAAACTTACTTGGGTTGAAATGCTTAAAAAAAAAGATATATTTGTATTTTTGTACACATTTTTAGTAAAATTTTCCAGAATACAAATTGGTATAAGAATAACAATTGGAAAAAAAATCTTAGTTTTTGCCGACGCGTTTCGTCATCCGACTTTATCAAGGTAAACAATGAAAGCGAAATATTTTTGTTGTCATTTTGTTGTCATTTTTGAAGCCTTCACAGTTAAATTTCTATTTCCAACACGAAATCACTCTATACAGAGCTTGATAAGACTGACGAATTATATTTTCGTCTGCCGAAATAAGCTTATTCCCCATATGAGGTGATTTTATTGAGTATCGATTTTTGCTCTGTAATAATAAATACATTGAGATGTTTTCGTGGATCAGATTTAATATTTTATATTACTAGGATCCACTTGGATTATATACCAACGGATTTACTTTTACTATACACACACACACACACACATATATATATATATATATATATATATATATATATATATATATATATATATATGTATGTATAACGATCATAATTACTAGCACCATTAGAGTTTTTATGTCAACATTATCTTACACATTCCAAACAAGTAGAAAACACCAAAAATTTTTTCTGCATACACACACTCACACACGCACGCACACATACAGAGAGAGATAGAGAGAGAGAGAAAGAGAGAGAGAGAGAAAGAGAGAGAGAGAGAAAGAGAGAGATTTAATCCTAACATATTGGACCTTTTGGGATTTATACTAAGTCCAATAAAATTGAATCTATTAAACTTGATACTTCGTTGTTATGAACTACATACTACTTTGTTGCCATGGACTACTTAACACCTTGCTGTCATGATCTACTTAACACATTCCTGTAAGTGGTCAGGTTCACTGAACTATGACACTACTAACATTCGACAACAAAATCTTATAATCATCAATTTTTGGCGCAAAAATTACTATGTCTGAATGCGTGTCCATAATCAACCAATCATTGCATTCTCAACCATTAGCAATCGCAGCCACTTTTTTTTTTCAGCAGAAAACGGAAAGAATTCTCCAACTTCACTCAGATGCAAAACTGAACGTGGTATAGCCACACACACATATATATATATATATATATATATAT
Organism: Acanthosepion pharaonis; assembly: GCA_903632075.3. Classification (NCBI taxonomy): domain Eukaryota; kingdom Metazoa; phylum Mollusca; class Cephalopoda; order Sepiida; family Sepiidae; genus Acanthosepion; species Acanthosepion pharaonis. Next base: position 1,668,212 of record CAHIKZ030004545.1, read on the forward strand.
ATATATATATATATATATATATATATATATATATATATATATATATATATATATATATATAGTTGCATGATTTTCAAGAGTTAAATTGAGATAGAGAGATGTGGCTAGGCCACGTCCAGTTTAGGAGGCACGGTGGAGTAATGGATAGCGGCTTGGATTATGGAATCGGAGAGCCGAGTTCGAACTTCAGTCGAATCCATTACATTCACTTACGTGCTAATACTCTTGGGAAAGATGTGAATCCCCTTCTTGCTATGGGTAAATAGACTGGGTTCTCTCGGCTTGGATGGCAACTGGTCTAGGAGAAGGACAACTCTGAATTAAAAATCTTTGGGGACCCAGTGTCACGTAGTGCACCAAGTCTGTATGTATAAGTGTGGATGGTTCTGCACGAAACTTTCACCACTATAATCAAATCAAGTTTCCTAGGAGTTGATCTGCTTGACCCTCAAACGTCGAATTCGACGGGAGAGTCGAGTATACATATATATATATATATATGTCTACTTTTATTCATATACATATATATACGTACATACACAAGAGAAAAACTATACTTAGCCAAAACGTTTCGTCCTCTGAGGGAGGCAATATACCAGAGGACGAAACGCGTTGGCGAGGTATAGATTTCCCTCTTGTCTCTTTTTAGTCATTTTGACTTTTCTACACTCCATCTGAGAATATTTCCACACTCACACACACACGCAAACACATGCTATTATTATTATTATTTCAAAGATTATTTTAGTGGATGCTCGTATTTAAATAGGCGTCTCACTTTTATTTTACTTTAAACAGTATATATTACGCCTATCGGTCTTTTCATTCAAGAAATGCCTGTATGTATGTATGTGAGTATGTATGTACACTACCATAAAATAGTAGTATCGAAAAACAACAACAATTAAAAAATACACCTAAACAGATTTATCCGTATTCTCTCATCAGAGAAAAGATCGAGGCCAAAAAATGTGTACAGTAACTAAAAAATATGACAACCAAGAAAAATGTCATGCAAAAAATACAACATTTAATGGTTAAGTACCTTTAAGCCCACCAAAGAGATGGCTGGTAGGACTTAATGTACACTGTTTCCACTATTTGTGTATAAGTCCTGCTCGGCACTGAAAACACGTTTAGGCTATACTTGATTTTGGTTATATTATGAAAATCTTTGCTCTTCTCTTATCAAAACAGATATGCTTCGCTCATAATAGACGAAACTTGCTAGATAAGTGAAAAAGCACCTAGTTATTTCATTTGTTTGAAGAAACAATGGACATTTTTGCACAAGCCTAATATTTTTGCATAATTTTTTGTTTATTTAATTTAATTAATTTTATTTTTTATTTAGTTTATTTAATTTATTAATTTAATTTTTTGTTTATTTAATTCGTTGTATAATTTAATTATTGACGGCACTGCGCTTTCTGAAACTCTAACAATAACAATAAAAAGCAAAGACATTTTTTATCATCTCACCCAGGCAAAGCAATAAAGCCACTAAGATGCAAAGGGGTTACTGAGTGCTTCTTTATTAACGAAGAGAATAATAAAAGTACAGGAATTAAGAAGACAGATTACTGTTGATATTGCATTTAAATATTTGAAGTTAACTGGAAAGCGAGAAGCCGAAATAGAGTTCCACACGCGAGAAGTGTTAGAGAAGAAACTGTCAGCATAGAAATTGCGGTTATATCTAGCCATTTTTAACTATAAAATGATGAGACTTTGCAAATCTAGTACTGCGCTTAAATTGATAAAATTTAGGCACCAAAGAGGAAAGGCCATCAGAACGATCAAAATGAAAGGCACAGGGAAGCTACGTTACGGCGGTGGGAAAGGGACTGAAGTCGAGATGCCAGGTAACCAATAACATTGCAGATTCTTCTTTGAATATAATGAAGAACCTCTAAATATATAGCACAAGTCCCAGAGCAGAAGTGACAGCAATCATCAATGCATGGAGGAATGTTAGACTTATAAATACGAGAAAATTATCTATAACGAGTTTGCCGTTTCAATAAGCATTAAGGATAATGGAATGGTAAAACCAATACATGAGCAAATTCCACACACCGCCACATTTGAATACATATTCACACAAATATATTGAATTGTTCGTGACTCATTCCCTATATACTAAATTATTCGTTACTCACTCTCTATATGATGAATTGTTCGTTACTCACTCTCTATATAATGAATTGTTCGTTACTCACTCTATATACGGAATTGTTCGTTACTCACTCTCTATATGATGAATTGTTCATTAATTGTTCTCTATATAATGAATTGTTCGTTACTCACTCTCTATATACGGAATTGTTCGTTACTCACTCTCTATATGATGAATTGTTCATTAATTGTTCTCTATATAATGAATTGTTCGTTACTCACTCCCTATATACGGAATTCTTCGTTACTCACTCTCTATATGATGAATTGTTCATTAATTGTTCTCTATATAATGAATTGTTCGTTACTCACTCTCTATATACGGAATTCTTCGTTACTGACTCTCTATATGCTGAACTGTTCGTTACTCGTTCTCTATATACTGAATTGTTCGTTACTCACTCTCTATATGATGAATTGTTCGTTACTCACTCTCTATATGCTGAATTGTTCGTAACTCGTTCTCTATATACTGAATTGTTCGTTACTCACTCTCTATATACGGAATTGTTCGTTACTCACTCTCTATATGATGAATTGTTCGTTACTCACTCTCTATATACTGAATTATTCGTTACTCACTCTATATATGATGAATTGTTCGTTACTCGTTCTCTATCTACTGAATTGTTCCTTACTCACTCTATATATGATGAATTGTTCGTTACTCGTTCTCTATATACTGAATTGTTCGTTACTCACTCTATATATGATGAAGTGTTCGTTACTCGTTCTCTATATACTGAATTGTTCGTTACTCATTTTCTATATACTAAATTGTTCGGTAGGCATTCTATATATAATGAATTGTCTGTTACTAGTTCAATCTATACCGAATTCTGCGTTATTTATTCTCGATATTGTTTGTTACTCGTTCTCTATATGTGGAATTATTTGCTACTCATTCTCAAGAATGTATTTGTCGCGTTAGACACGATTACATTTTTTTGTGCTTTTACACATATATACATAAATATTATACGGGCGAGTGGTCAGGGGTTAGAACGTGTGATTTACGATTATGAGACCCTTTTCGAATCTCACCATAGCCAGTTTGTCAGAGAAGTGGCTTTTTGTCATTATCGGTCTGAGGAGGAGTTGATCCCCGCATAGGAAGTGCCTGTAAAGCACACCACAGGTTGACCCAAGCCTCTTGAATTAAATTGGGTAGAGGGATTTGATCGTCGATGGTTGCACTTACAAAAATTCACAAGTCATTGTGACCGAGCTTTTGTCGTACTGGCGTTGTTCAAACTGCTGATCATGACAGATTATGCGTTCTCTCCCAGAAACTTTAACGAATGTCCGCTCATTATAGATTCAGTATAAATTACAGGTGCGATTTGTGGATATTATACACCCACAAATCTTCCTGCGAAGGCGTCTGAAACAAGGATTGCCTAGCCGTCCTAGCAAAGGGAATTACACGGATACGGCTGACCAGTTATTATACAATATGACATAAATATTAACATCCGACATTTACTTGATCTTTTTGATAATTTATTTCTTTTACTGATCCGTTATCTAGGAAGATATCGTTTTCTTTATGTGCCGTGTCCCTTCTGGACGTAGGTGATTATGGCTCTTTAAAATATCCTGTACTTCGTAGCACTTAATATATTTTCTTTTTGTTATTTCTCTTAAACCTTGTTGTCATCCATACTTACTAAGTATATTTTGCGTTGTTTTCCTCCTTTTCTTTTACCTTCAATCTGTTCTGTATCAGTTTTTCCAAGTCCTCTTTCCCCATTATGTGCCCTAGAAATTTCTACTCTTTCTTCTTGGTGTTAATTATAAGTTTCTTCGTATCTTTAGAAACAAAGAATGCTGAACTTACAACATCACTCTCTCTATATGCAATGAATGCTGGACAATTAACATACAGCTGAAGAGGAGACTTGAAGCCATAAAGAATGCCGAGAATACCATGGTCAGAACATAAGAGAAAATTTGAAATTTTAAGAAAAATGGAAAGTAAAAGAAAACTTGTACTTAGAATCAGAAAAAAAAGACATTTAAATGCTGGGAATTTTAAATTAAATTCCCAGCATCCCTAGTTCGTGCGCATGTATAGTCGCATCAACGTAACAAATTTATTCCGATGAAGTTCTAAAGGACGGAACGCATCACACAAAAACCTTTTTTCACTGTGTCATATATATATATATATATATATATATATATATATATAGAGAGAGAGAGAGAGAGAGAGAGAGTCTTAAAATAATTGTCGGACTTTGTCCCTTTCATAATGTGTGACGTCATTTGCTTACATTTGTTACGCCATGAGCGGATATGAATGTACGTGAGAGAATCATGGAAGATTAAACTTTAAAGACAGTAAAATCGACCTTGCTAACCGAACGCTCCTCTGTGGCCGAAATGGTTAAAGGCACGTCAGGCTATATGACGGTTCCGTATAGGATACAGGTTCGATTCCTGTCGGAGGACGAAAATTTTCAATGAAAATTTCTCGGACATTCAGGCCGGTAAATGTTGTTTAATACTGTTTATTATAAAACAGAGCATTTACTTAAATATTTGTATCTATAAAAACAATGTATAAACATAAAAATGTCTTAAAATAATTGTCGGATTTTGTCCATTTCATTATATATATATATTTATATATATATATATAGTTTCTGAGCATAAAACCCGGGTTCGAATCCCATCATGTTCGATTTGTCAGGAAGGAGACTTCCTGATGTTATTAGTCTGGAATAAGGCCCGATCCCAGTGTGCGACACTTATGGAAAAGTGCCTGAAAAACATACCACGTGTTGATCCAAGTCTCGTGAGTGAAATTGGTTAGACGAAACTCTTGAGAGCCGTCGATATGTGTGCTAGCACGAAGTCACAAGTCATCGTGGCCGAGGGTTTGAGTGTGCTGATGTTGTTCAGATTATTGATCATTCTAGGTAACACGCTCTCTCCCAGAAATTGTAACTAAGGTCTGCTCAGCATAGTTGCAGTATAGACCACAGGTGAGCTCTGTGGGTGTTGAACAAACACAAATGTGCCTAAGCGAGCGTCTGCAATAGGGATTGGCTAGCCGCCCTAGTAGACAGGTATCCTTGAATACGAGTGGCCAGCTATTATATATATATATATATATATATATATATATATATATATATATATATATATATAATGGAATATACATACACCTGAGTTCCCCCTCACTGGAATATGATTGGCTGGTGTCCGTCATAAATACAGACGGACAGGTAGGTACGACAGAGTTTAAGTCTATGACGACGCTCATTAGACTACGCCATTAGCTATTCTATTGGTCTACACCTATTACCTGTGACTTTGACGAGTACTAGTCGATTACTGCTACCGTGTACGACTTGGTTACACTAGTCAAACCCACTTAGCTACTTCGATCAAATATATCCCTTTCTGGGACATATCAATACATATATATATATAATAGATGGACACTCGTGTGTGCGTGTGTGTGTGTCTATATATATATATATATATATATATATATATATATATATTATAATTTTATCACATAGACAAAACTATTTTACTCACTAAAAACATGCAACTTTGTTTCAGTGCATTTCAACTGCACTTCGACGGGTGAGATTCTCGAAGTGCTGTTGAAATGCATTGAAACCAAGTTGCATCATTATAGTGAATAAAATGGTTTTGTGTGTATGATAAAATTATAATTAATAAATAATTATGGTTCTACTATCGGTATCGACCCCGCTTTTGGATTAATGCTGTGAACGTTGGAATTTATATGTTACTTTCGTTTCCCATCGCATCGGATATATATATATATATATATATATATATATATATAATTATTTATTTAAAAATGATTCCAACTCGCGACATAAGAGGTCTCATGTTTCAAAACAAGAGCCGAAAACTTCAATATAATTATTTGAATTAAATTGAGTTAAAGTAAGCTCTGTTCCATCTTCAAGCGAAATTTTTTTGGGAATAACGTATTTCTGAAATTTACGTGTTTTAATAATTGAAATCAAAAATCAAAATTTCCATGGTAACAGGTAGGGCGAATTGTTTAAATTGGGTAGGCGTGTGTTGGGAGTTAATAATAAGTATCAGTATAGAGTTACTTTCATAGATGTCAAGTCAGGGAAAGGTGGGGGTGTCTAAATTTGAAACGGAACATGTATTCACTCTAGTCTGGTATGCGTGTCTATGGAGATTTTATTTTTTTTATTTATTTTTTTTTCATATATATATATATATATATATATATATATATACGAACAAACTTATTCATCCTTTATTCTGAGCTCCTATATCATGACCCTATGCTACAACCGCCTTAATCAATATTTATATTTCTTTCTTTTTAAATTATTCCCTCCTTCTTTCCTTTTTTCTCTTTCCCTCTCTACCTCCCTTAATTCTTATTTCTTTAACTTTTCTTTTCACCTTTCAATCTTCTTTATTTTTCCAGTTTTTCAAATCCAACTTTTTTCGTTCTGTTATTTTTTTATTTTTTATTTTTTTTATTTTTTATTTTCTCCTATTTCCTTAACACCCAGAAATATGGCGTCGATGACAAACCGTTTGTGAAAAAGCACCCTTTTTTCTTTATTGGCTTTTCAGACGACCCAAAATAATTTTATTAGAAATCGAATCAGTTGCTTCTGCGCCATCACAATGGCGCTGTTGCAGCTAACTGAAGGCGGCACATTGTATTTACTTTCTTCAGTTAACAAAGGGAATCTTATTTCATCACGATCTGCACTCAAACAGCTCACTCCATTAAAAATGAATAAAAATAAAAAAGCGAAACACTGTCTGAGATTAAGTAATTTCATTATACGACGGATTATTCGGACTAGATTTCTCATCTTGTTGTTTTAACAACAAAGATGAGAACACGAAAGATCTATTGTTCATGACAATGGAATATGTTTTTTTGGCCGTCCTTGTCTGCTTTGATGTTCTGAAAGGTATTGTCATTATTACCCGAATTAGAAGATCGGGTGTTCTCGTGATGTTTCAGGATAACTTTAAAAGACCATCGTCAGTAAAATTAACTCTGCTGACAATGATAGCTTTTACTGGATTTCACACTTTCATTTATTTAAATCACGCAAAAACCTTATCAGATACAACGTCAAATATTTGATTAAAATTCTATCAGCTTATTTTTATTCGATCTCAGTCGAGATCATAAAATGAACTGTTAACTCTTTTCAATAGCTTTATAATGTGCGCCTCGCCTCGCCAGGGCTGTATACTGGTTTTATAGTCAGAGTTGCTTTTCCCCTAGGCTGAGTTCCCATTTATGGCTAGCGAGTCCAGTAAACCCTGCTATTTTACCTTAATACGGCTTAAATTTAGCTATGAACCTGTGTGCTGCAGACCGCAAAATGCATGCCTGGGGCGTCTATAATGTAACGTATGCAATCGCGCATGCGTGATTTTCACTCTGAAAGAAAAAAAAAGTCGACATAAGCTTTTAATAGATTTAAAACTCCTACCAACTTCTATTTGCTTTGCACAGATGAGTACAATAATCCTCCGCTATCCGCGGGGAAAATGTTCTGACACACCTAGTCATTACTTAAAACCGCGGATAATGCAAAACATTATATATACTATTTTGCTTACCGACCAACGTCGTGTTCGACTCACCTCTGCAACATTAGTGCGTGTCTTTATGAACAGGAATCTCACCAGTACGACAAAAGTCTTCCCCTCCCTCGCTTGCTGTCACTATCTCCTGAGAGTGTTAAATTCTCCAAACCCGTTTTTCTCATTATGTACCTCAGAAATTTCAGCTGTTTCTTGCTAATTGTATCAATTTCCCTTAAAACTTCCTTATTGCTCACATTCTCTATCCATGGTATTTTCACTTTTCATCGGTAAAACCGCATCTTCGTCGCTTCAATATTTTTGCTAAGATCTTACTAAATTTGAAATATTAAGAAGTGGACACTTTTATTTGCTATCAAAATATTACTTACTTACAGTTATGTTTTTCGGAGATACTTTCAAAGATGCTTCTTTGTATATAAATCCTCATTTAAATCAGTTTCGGAGTAGAACTATATCACTCCCCCTTTAAGTCTCTACTACACCAATGACGAGATAGTCCAGTGTTCAATGCCATACAGAAGATTATATAAAACGTAACAATCCAGTATTGTTTTCTTTGCCTGTAACAATATTTTCCTATGTCTTAATACATTGCTTGGTTTCTGGAAGACATTTTTATGCTTCTTTGGATTTCCGTGTCACATTTTCTGTTGGCTGTCACTGCACTAACCTGATGCAACGATAAAAAATACTGACATTTTTTTTTTAAGTCAAGAGCAGTAAAAAGCACGTAAAGTAGTTGGTACGAAAACAGAAAATAAAAGAAAAAAATCCCAGAAAATAAAATAAAAAAAAGAAAGAGTAAAAAAGAGAAAAAAATTGGTTATCGCATCTCACTCGTCCGAGCTGGATCGCAGCAAATAAATAAACAACGCTTTAAAAAGATCTCAATCATATAATGAAACGAGTATATTATTCAAAAACAGATTCCATTGATTTCACACAATCAATCCATATATACTATGTTGGCCAGAAAATACTGACTTACTTAGGAAGAGGAAAGAAAACAACAAATCTTGATCTCTGTTTGGTGGAATTTCCAATGAGTACTGTATTTCCAGCTTGTTCTACATGGTCGCCCCATCGATGTTAAACTGTATAGACAGCAGCTAGACTGCGTGTACGACAAACTAAAGAAGGAGTATCCTGCTTTGGTTAATCATGGTCGGGCTTTGTTACAGTAAGACAATCCGAGGCCACACACTGCCAAGTTGACTAAGGAGAAATTCAAACAGATGAACGGTGTTGAGCTTCTTCACCGTTCACAGAGAAGATACAATGAGTCACGCACCTAAAGGTTATAATCAGTAATGTTGATGGAAGGCAAGACGTGGTCTCTGAGATGATTAATGGAGAAAAGTTTAGTTTTGGAAGTGTTAAAAATAACAAACCTTCTTTTGTCCCAGTTAAGTTCGAACTTGACGTCGTTTTGGACACCGACTGCCATTTTGACCTTGTCGGACTGACAAGCTTTACTATCGAGGCAGGAGTAAATTGGTGAGTCATTAGCGTAGATACCAGTTTTAGATCTGATGTAATCAGGAAGGTCATGAAATTTTAAAACAAAAACAGTGCAGGGCCAATGATGGAACCCTGGGAGATATCTGTGTTAGTACAGAAGGAACTACTTTTTTTCTTACTTCTACTATCTATTACTCGTTAAGATGTTGATTAACTTAATTTTGTCGATTTTTTTTTTACAGCGAGGTTCAGCCTTTACAAGAACCACTTGAGGTAGAGGGTTACGTTTGGAGGCCATTTGTGTGTATAAGAATGGAAGATAACAATTTACCCTAACCATGAAAAGCTTAAGATTGTAATAATCGGGGAAACATCCATTTGGAAGTCGGGTCCACAGGGCAGTAATTCACAGGAAGAAGCTGCTCCAGTGGAACTTCTCACCAATGTAATAAGGAGAGAGTGTGGGTGTTTAAGATAAACGAACAAGTAAAAATACAAGTCCGTCTTCCATATGATTTGGAATAATTCTGGACATAGACGTGCTTTCGAGTGTCTGATATTCTGAGATAAAATATTTAATTACTTCATACTTGCTTTTACTTTTATTTACATCTTTCTCTTTCATGTTTCATTTCTTTATTTATTTATTTATTTTTTTTTTTTTGTTGTTGTTGAATTTCTTGCAATGTGTTTACGTTGTTTCGAAGTCTTCCATTTCAAACTCAGCAGCCCGAATTCTAAAAGATCGCAGAAGACGGTCTAAATCTGTTTGGTTAGATCAGTCAAAACATTTCATTTTCACTTACAAAACGTTAAATCAGTCAAACATTTTGGTTTGCTTACAGATGTCCTGACGAAACCTGATCCTTCAGTAAAGGTATCCTGTCACTTGTAACAATTCCTCGTCGTTGATACTTCCCTTGATCCGGTGGTGACACCTGTATATCCTAACGACGCAAATAGCTACACAGGCGGAAGTATTACGCCTGACAAATCCAACAAATCCTGTTAGGTCAGACAATTGGGATACGGCTAAAGGAATATCGAGAGAAACCAAAGCATACAATGGTTTGACTGATGCGACGGCATGAGTCAATCTTAATTTCAATTTACGGCGATAAATCACAGGGGGGCGCTTGAAACGACACTATTTCTAGACATTGTTATCAAAATGAATCACCAATACGAATATACCGTAATTTATCGAAAATAATACTTTTTTAACTGTAAATTACAGGTGATAGCAGGGGTGCGTATTATAAATTGATTTTCTAAGCGTACCTTAGATGTGGCACAAGGCCGAAAGTATGGAATACCCAGTGAGGATCGAACTCACTACTCAGTCATAATTGTTCTAGCAAGACAAGCTTGTTAACCATTACACCGTCTCGAGGTGCCCAAGGGTTCGTATTATAAATAGGTTTAAACAAAAATATTTTTTTCGTTATTGATTTATAATAAAAAATACGTACTTGTCCTAAAATAAGAAAGATATTATCCCAATTTTCATTTTAAATCCAACAATTATAATTGTAACATTTTTTGTCAATAAATTTGTGTTTATCGGTAACTGTATTTTTTATCTGGCGAAAAAATAAAAAAATATCTATAAAAAGGTCACTTTCGAAGAAAAGAGGATATCAAAGTAACAGTTTATTGAAATTTTGATTTTCATCATCATTATCATTTTCTATTATAGAATCAATATCTAAATTGTCATAAAACAAATTATCATTCAAAATATTATCTTCGTTTTGTTCATGATTATCTTCGGTCTCTTCATTCTCTTGCCAAAGGATGTCATCTTCAGAGCCATCCAAAGCTCTGTTTCCTATTCTTTCTGTTAATTCTGTTACTTTTTATTCCAAATTTGCACTATAATTCGCACGTTTTGACGACATTTTGGCGGTAAAATAAACAATGTTATATTTAGCGGGAAAACCGCCTGGTAATTTTCAACATTATTTTAGCTGCTTAGTTTCCATTTTATTCTGAACCCTTTCACTGCTACTCATTTGCCCAGTGCTTCCCCCATCCGGCCAGCCATTTTTTTTTTAAAGAAAATGCCAAATTTCAACCTACATATTTTATTACACAGAAAACTGGCACCAGTGTGTTTTACAGCCTTCCATTTTCATGGATATACCTGGGAATGACTTATCAGATCAGTAATGGGTATACACATGATATCTTTTGAAGCATTGTCCTTTGTGATTTTACGATAGATGGCGCAACGTGACACTCATACCAGCGGTATGCAAAAAAAAAAAACGTAGGTTTCCGTACTTAGCTAGCTGGAGCAAGATAAGAAAAACGAACATCTCCCTTGTTAGCAGCGGAAGTGTTAATGTCAAGGTCGACAAAATGTCTTCGTAGTTATTTGGGGGGGCGGTTCTTTTTTGACAAATAGATGCGTATTATACATAGGGATAGACATATTTCTTAATTTTTGGATCATTTGTTGGAGTGCGTATTATTTATGGGTGCGTATTATTTTCGAGAAATTACGGTAATCGGATTTGCCACCGGAAATATTTATTAATTAAGTAAGCTCGACATAATATTAATGATGATGATGATGATGATGATGACGACGATGATGATCATCATCATCATCATTATTGCTGAGGAGTATTAAGTTTGAGTCCCGTTCTTTGTTGTCACCTTCCGCCTTACAAGTTGAGGTGTGGCATACACTTAAAGGAAAACCATCGCCGTTACAGAGAATTAATACTGGAACAATTCTCCCGCCACTAAACCTTGTTCCGACATCCATTTTCTCAAGCTCACTAAATATGTTATGCGATGTTTTCCTTTACCCCTCTTTGACTTCAATCTGTCCTATGAGTATCACATTTCCCAAGCCTTCTTTCCGCATTATGTGCCCTAGAAGTTTCACCTGTGTCTTCCTGATTTTAACCATGTTTCCTTTTTCGTTTCCCTTTTGTCTATAACTTCGTCGTTGCGCACATGTTCGGTACATGTTATCCTCAGCATTCTCCTGTAGAACCACTGTGAGGAGAAGAACCATATTTCTGCTGACTAAAGTCTACTCTTCATCTATGAGGAGATTGTACAGCATTCACTGTCATACAGGAGGAATGATATTATGTACTTTTTTTTTGTTTCTAACGAAAATTTCCTGTTTCTTAATACTTTGCTTAGCTTTTAGAAGGCATCCTTGTCTATTCCAATACACCTTCGTGTGTCAGTGTCACATTTTCCGTCTTCTGTTAAAACACTTTACAGATATTTAAATTTTTGTACTTGTTTCATTTTGGTAACTCCCATTGGTAATTTGACCGCTGGCCCAATGACAACATATTTATATTCAAGCTTCTGTGAGCAATGCAGTTAAAATGACAATGTTTAAAGATCAACTCCCCAGTTGAAGTACTCGAGTTCAATTATTTTTAGTGCCTATTTTTTTTTTTTTTTTTTTTAGGGGTTAACGATCTGTGGCAAGCTTATGTTCAATTATTGCTCAACTGGTGTGACAGTTTTACCAAGAAATTTTATTTTACTGATTTAGTTTACTATTTTACAGGGTGCCCAGCAAAAAAATTAAAAATTTATTATAACCGTTTTATCTTTCAAGAAAAGATGATCTTGAATAACCTTGAATAAATTTCTTGAATATTCATGACCTTGAATTATCAGTCGACTCTCGCGTAATTACTTAGCTCTGATTGGTTCTTTTATGTTTGATTAATTGCTGGTCGATCTTGTGACTCGTCATTTAAAGGTTAGCGGCAGACAACTTTCGTCTTTCATTCTGCCCTTCTCGTATGGCTAAACAACTCACTGATATTGAGCGTCAAGTTATCGTATTTTTCAAAGAAGAATAACTGATGTTTGGATTGAGGAAATGTGCAGAAATTCTTCCTGAATTTTTCAGTCACATCAGTCGTCACCAATGTTTAGCGGTTGTCTCACATCTTTCTGAATTTACCGCTTTTTACTGGGTACACTGTAGTTTAGCCTGGTAGAAAGTCATAATAGTGATCTAAATACGAGCGAATGTTTTAGAATGAAACCAAAGAGCAGTACCGGTGGGGGGTCGAACGGAGACCCGACGGGTCAGACGTTAAGAATCACGCTTATGTTACTTGAGGTTTGTGCTGATTCGACGTTGAGAGCAATTCTCAATCTCAGTTTACGACCAACGATGAAATACGCACCATTCTGGATAGGACATATCCTCTAGATTCACCTAATTCCCAAGGCGAATTATAGCTACGACCACAGAATTGGCAAACATAGTCTGATCTGCCACTTGAAGATTTATTATGGGTTTGTGGCTTTATGCATGACCTGAAAGAATGGTGTTATGAAATTAAGCAAATCTAGGCAAACTCGACGCGATAATGATTATTATGACGATGATTACACTATTTACGTCATTTTGATTTACGAAAGTTTCTCTCGATCTCCGAAATGGAGTAAAGTGAAGCACCAATGGCTAGTACCGTATTTGACGGCATATAAGGAGCACTTTTTGTTTTTATTAAAAATATTTTTTTAAATTCCCCTGCGTCTTATATTCTATAGGTAGGTATAAAATTCACGATAGTCGGCCGAAATTAGATGACGCATTATTTAGCGACGATGATCGTAGTATTGAAAATGAGTATCAGGGTTTTGATAACGAAGACGACGAATTTTATGGATTTGAAGATGAATAAAATTTTAATGGTAATTGTACTGTTTTGCTCAATTGTAATAATTGCTTGGTTTTTCTTTTGTTTTCTTACCTTTGGATATAATGAAGTTTTTATAAGCTAGTGTTCTTTTTTTCCTATTATTTTTCGTTTAACTGTAACCATGGCTTGTTTAACCAAAATAATACCTCATAAATATAGCCTAAGCTGTACTATTTACTAATAATTTTACTAATTTGACTAATTACTAATTTTTTCTTGATTTGCCCTGCTGAAATTGGGGTGCGTCTTATACACCAGTGCGACTTACATGCCGTCAAATACGGTAATTTATATGATAAATATTGTTGTTCCAGAGCCCTTTGCAAATAATTGT
>CAHIKZ030004545.1:1690000-1722500 GCA_903632075.3 Acanthosepion pharaonis
GTGTTGAACATCTTCTACTTCACCACAACAAATATTAAACATTGATTTGTCATATTCCCGTTCGGAGATGTTTTTGTCGGCCAGAAACTACCCATGGCTCAGGGTATTGTGAGCAGAGGCATTGTCGTGTTGAACCTCTTCTACTCCACGAAAGTAAATATTAAACATTGATCTGTCATATTCCCGTTCGGCGATGTTCTTGTCGGCTAGGAACTACCCATGGCTCAGGGTATTGTGAGCAGATGTATTGTGTTGAGCCTCTTCTACTTCACCACAATAAATATTAAACATTGATTTGTCATATTCCCGTTCGGCGATGTGCTTGTCGGGCAGGAACTACCCATGGCTCAGGGTATTGTGAGCAGATGTATTGTCGTGTTGAACCTCTTCTACTTCACCACAATAAATATTAAACATTGATTTGTCATATTCCCGTTCGGCGATGATCTTGTCGGCCAGGAACTACCCATGGCTCAGGGTATTGTGAACGGATGCATTGTTGTGTTGAACCTCTTCTACTCCACGAAAGTAAATATTAAACATTGATCTGTCATATTCCCGTTCGGCGACGTTATTGTCGGCCAGGAAATATCCATGGCTCAGGGTATTGTGAGCAGATGTATTGTCGTGTTGAACCTCTTCTCCTTCACCACAATGAATATTAAACATTGATTTGTCATATTCCCGTTCGGCGATGTACTTGGCCAGGAACTACCCACGGCTCAGGGTATTGTGAGCAGATGCATTGTTGTGTTGAACCTCTTCTACTCCACCACAATAAATATTAAACATTGATCACTCATATTCCTGTTTGGCGATGTTCTTGTCGACCAAGAACTACCCATGGCTCAGTGTGTTGTCAGCAGATGCATTGTCGTGTTGAATTACGTCTACTCCACCACAATAAATATTAAACATTGATCTCTCATATTCCTGTTTGGCGATATTCTTGTCGACCACGGACTACCCATGGTTCAATGTGTTGTGAGCAGATGCATTGTCGTGTTGAAGCACTTCTACTCCACCACAATAAATATTAAACATTGATCTCTCATATTCCTGTTTGGCGATGTTCTTGTCGACCAGGAACTACCCATGGCTCAATGTGTTGTGAGCAGATGCATTGTCGTGTTGAAGCACTTCTACTCCACCACAATAAATATTAAACATTGATGTCTCATATTCCTGTTTGGCGATGTTCTTGTCGACCAGGAACTAACCATGGCTCAATGTGTTGTGAGCAGATGCATTGTCGTGTTGGAGCACTTCTACTCCACCACAATAAATATTAAACATTGATCTCTCATATTCCTGTTTGGCGATGTTCTTGTCGACCAAGAACTACCCATGGCTCAGTGTGTTGTGAGCAGATGCATTGTCGTGTTGAAGCACTTCTACTCCACCACAATAAATATTAAACATTGATCTCTCATATTCCTGTTTGGCGATGTTCTTGTCGACCAGGAACTACCCATGGCTCAATGTGTTGTGAGCAGATGCATTGTCGTGTTGAAGCACTTTACTCCACCACAATAAATATTAAACATTGATCTCCATATATTCCTGTTTATGATGTTCCTGTCGACCAGGAACTACCCATGGTTCAATGTGTTGTGAGCAGATGCATTGTCGTGTTGAAGCACTTTACTCCACCACAATAAATATTAAACATTGATCTCTCATATTCCTGTTTGCGATGTTCTTGTCGACCAAGAACTACCCATGGCTCAGTGTGTTGTCAGCAGATGCATTGTCGTGTTGAAGCACTTCTACTCCACCACAATAAATATTAAACATTGATCTCTCATATTCCTTTTTGGCAATGTTCTTGTCGACCAGGAACTACCCATGGCTCAATGTGTTGTGAGCAGATGCATTGTCGTGTTGAAGCACTTCTACTCCACCACAATAAATATTAAACATTGATCTCTCATATTCCTGTTTGGCGATGTTCTTGTCGACCAAGAACTACCCATGGCTCAGTGTGTTGTCAGCAGATGCATTGTCGTGTTGAAGCACTTCTACTCCACCACAATAAATATTGAACATTGATCTTTCATATTCCTGTTTGGTGATGTTCTTGTCGACCAGGAACTACCCATGGCTCAAAGTGTTGTCAGACCGTGTTGAAGCACTTCTACTCCACCACAATAAATTTTAAAACATTGATCCTCATATTCCTGTTTCAAGAACTTGGCTCAATGTGTTGTGAGCAGATGCATTGTCGTGTTGAAGCACTTCTACTCCACCACAATAAATATTAAACATTGATCTCTCATATTCCTGTTTGGCGATGTTCTTGTCGACCAGGAACTACCCATGGCTCAATGTTTTTGAGCAGATGCATTGTCGTGTTGAAGCAACTCCACCACAATAAAAATATTGAACATTAATCTCTCATATTCCTGATGGCGATGTTGTCGACCAGGAACTACCCATGGCTCAATGTGTTGTGAGCAGATGCATTGTCGTGTTGAAGCACTTCTACTCCACCACAATAAATATTAAAATTGATCTCTCATATTGAGCAGATCTACTCCACCACAATAAATATTAAACATTCTCTCATATTCCTGTTTGGCGATGTTCTTGTCGACCAAGAACTACCCATGGCTCAGTGTGTTGTGAGCAGATGCATTGTCGTGTTGAAGCACTTCTACTCCACCACAATAAATATTAAACATTGATCTCTCATATTCCTGTTTGGCAAGATGTTCTTGTCGTCGTGTTGAAGGAACCACCCACAATAAATATTAAACATTGCTCAATGTGTTGAACTACCCATGGAGCAGATGCATTGTCGTGTTGAAGCACTTCTACTCCACCACAATAAATATTAAACATTGATCTCTCATATTCCTGTTTGGCGATGTTCTTGTCGAGTAGATGCATTGTCGTGTTGAAGCACTTCTACCACCCAATAAATATTAAACATTGGCTCAATGTTTTGTGAGAACTACCCATGGATGCATTGTCGTGTTGAAGCACTTCTACTCCACCACAATAAATATTAAACATTGATCTCTCATATTCCTGTTTGGTGATGTTCTTGTCGACCAAGGAACTACCCATGGCTCAGTGTGTTGTGAGCAGATGCATTGTCGTGTTGAAGCACTTCTACTCCACCACAATAAATATTGAACATTGATCTTTCATATTCCTGTTTGGCGATGTTCTTGTCAATGATTGTCGTGTTGAAGCACTTTTACTCCACCACAATAAATTTTGAACATTGATCTCTCATATTCCTGTTTGTTCTTGTCGACCAAGAACTACCCATGGCTCAATGTGTTGTGAGCAGATGCATTGTCGTGTTGAAGCACTTTACTCCACCACAATAAATATTAAACATTGATCTCTCATATTCCTGTTTGGCGATGTTCTTGTCGACCAGGAACTACCCATGGCTCAATGTGTTGTGAGCAGATGCATTGTCGTGTTGAAGCACTTCTACTCCACCACAATAAATATTGAACATTAATCTCTCATATTCCTGATGGCGATGTTCTTGTCGACCAGGAACTACCCATGGCTCAATGTGTTGTGAGCAGATGCATTGTCGTGTTGAAGCACTTCTACTCCACCACAATAAATATTAAACATTGATCTCTCATATTCCTGTTTGGCGATGTTCTTGTCGACCAGGAACTAACCATGGCTCAATGTGTTGTGAGCAGATGCATTGTCGTGTTGGAGCACTTCTACTCCACCACAATAAATATTAAACATTGATCTCTCATATTCCTGTTTGGCGATGTTCTTGTCGACCAAGAACTACCCATGGCTCAGTGTGTTGTGAGCAGATGCATTGTCGTGTTGAAGCACTTCTCTACCACAATAAATATTAAACATTGATCTCTCATATTCCTGTTTGGCGATGTTCTTGTCGACCAAGAACTACCCATGGCTCAATGTGTTGTGAGCAGATGCATTGTCGTGTTGAAGCACTTCTACTCCACCACAATAAATATTAAACATTGATCTCTCATATTCCTGTTTGGCGATGTTCCTGTCGACCAGGAACTACCCATGGTTCAATGTGTTGTGAGCAGATGCATTGTCGTGTTGAAGCACTTCTACTCCACCACAATAAATATTAAACATTGATCTCTCATATTCCTGTTTGGCGATGTTCTTGTCGACCAAGATCTACCCATGGCTCAGTGTGTTGTCAGCAGATGCATTGTCGTGTGGAAGCACTTCTACTCCACCACAATAAATATTAAACATTGATCTCTCATATTCCTGTTTGGCGATGTTCTTGTCGACCAGGAACTACCCATGGCTCAATGTGTTGTGAGCAGATGCATTGTCGTGTTGAAGCACTTCTACTCCACCACAATAAATATTAAACATTGATCTCTCATATTCCTTTTTGGCGATGTTCTTGTCGACCAGGAACTACCCATGGCTCAATGTGTTGTGAGCAGATGCATTGTCGTGTTGAAGCACTTCTACTCCACCACAATAAATATTGAACATTGATCTCTCATATTCCTGTTTGGTGATGTTCTTGTCGACCAGGAACTCCCCATGGCTCAAAGTGTTGTGAGCAGATGCATTGTCGTG
This sequence comes from Acanthosepion pharaonis, assembly GCA_903632075.3. Classification (NCBI taxonomy): domain Eukaryota; kingdom Metazoa; phylum Mollusca; class Cephalopoda; order Sepiida; family Sepiidae; genus Acanthosepion; species Acanthosepion pharaonis. The sequence continues at coordinate 1,694,570 of CAHIKZ030004545.1, forward strand.
TTGAAGCACTTCTACTCCACCACAATAAATTTTGAACATTGATCTCTCATATTCCTGTTTGGCGATGTTCTTGTCGACCAAGAACTACCCATGGCTCAATGTGTTGTGAGCAGATGCATTGTCGTGTTGAAGCACTTCTACTCCACCACAATAAATATTAAACATTGATCTCTCATATTCCTGTTTGGCGATGTTCTTGTCGACCAGGAACTACCCATGGCTCAATGTGTTGTGAGCAGATGCATTGTCGTGTTGAAGCACTTCTACTCCACCACAATAAATATTGAACATTGATCTCTCATATTCCTGATGGCGATGTTCTTGTCGACCAGGAACTACCCATGGCTCAATGTGTTGTGAGCAGATGCATTGTCGTGTTGAAGCACTTCTACTCCACCACAATAAATATTAAACATTGATCTCTCATATTCCTTTTTGGCGATGTTCTTGTCGACCAAGAACTAACCATGGCTCAGTGTGTTGTCAGCAGATGCATTGTCGTGTTGAAGCACTTCTACTCCACCACAATAAATATTAAACATTGATCTCTCATATTCCTGTTTGGCGATGTTCTTGTCGACCAAGAACTAACCATGGCTCAGTGTGTGTTGTCAGCAGATGCATTGTCGTGTTGAAGCACTTCTACTCCACCACAATAAATATTAAACATTGATCTCTCATATTCCTGTTTGGCGATGTTCTTATGACCAGGAACTACCCATGGCTCAATGTGTTGTGAGCAGATGCATTGTCGTGTTGAAGCACTTCTACTCCACCACAATAAATATTGAACATTGATCTCTCATATTCCTGTTTGGCGATGTTCTTGTCGACCAGGAACTACCCATGGCTCAGTGTGTTGTCAGCAGATGCATTGTCGTGTTGAAGCACTTCTACTCCACCACAATAAATATTAAACATTGATCTCTCATATTCCTGTTTGGCGATGTTCTTGTCGACCAGGAACTACGCATGGCTCAATGTGTTGTGAGCAGATGCATTGTCGTGTTGAAGCACTTCTACTCCACCACAATAAATATTAAACATTGATCTCTCATATTCCTGTTTGGCGATGTTCTTGTCGACCAGGAACTACCCATGGCTCAGTGTGTTGTGAGCAGATGCATTGTCGTGTTGAAGCACTTCTATTCCACCACAATAAATATTAAACATTAATCTCTTATTGTGCAAACCTTTTTTGACTTTTGAAATGCCACCCCTAATTTCATGACGAAAATAATAATTATTGTTTTCTCTCTTTCTTTCTCACTTGTTCACTCACACTCTCTTTCCCTCAAAGTTTTGAAGAAGCTGATGTCAAAGTGGAATCACTATTAAGTGCCCATCTCACCTCACTTATTAATACCTGCCCCGTTGTGTGTAGAGTTCGTCTAAGTCACATGCATAACAACGATGACATTCAATGTTTCTTGAATTCTGTAAGGTTCAACGAAAGGCTCTCAGCATTTTCAACCAATGGAAGATCGTACGTGTAAAAATCTTTTGCTTTAGAAATGTGAAAAGTTCATAATAGTTTTTTTCCCCTCTCTGGCAAGAAATAACCCTTTTTTTTAAATAATGTTTTGTCTACTCGAATGAATAAATTAGAAACAGATCACGCGTATTATCAGTGATAATATTTTACCAAACGTTTAAATTTTAGTTTTGTTTTAATCTTTAAAAATAAAATTTCTATACCGAGAAAAACAAGCAATTTTTCTCCTTTTCAGATACTTACATGTATAGTCTTCTGTAGATAAACAACTGTTGCGTTCAACGAAAAATTACCTTGAATTTTTTAGTAATGCAACTCGATTTATAATGGGGCACACTACGCCCAAAAAGCTTATGCATAGATGATCTAAACCAAATGAAGGTTAAATTAATCAAAATGCTACTCTTTTAAACTAAATCAATGGTTTGGTTTTTATTTTATTTATTTATTTTTTTTTTTACGATTACGAATTCCTTAACCTCTTAGGGTTTTACGGGCACCACACCTATTGCAGTCAAAGCATCTACTGAAGCCACCATCAGAATGGGGTTTCCTCGGCAAGACAGACTGACGGAATTCAACTCTCACCAGTCTCCTTTGATTTCAGAGTTTTCCATCCATTAGACTGGTTGCCAATCAAGGCTATAGGGTTCAATCTGTCCTGCTATTTATCCATAGCTAATGAAGATTCATAGCTTTCCCATGGATATTAGCACGTAAATAAATGTAATAAACTCGACTGGAATTCAAAATCAGCTTACATCAATACACTTCTTATTTTTTAACTAAACCCTAAATCTTGGAGTAAAGATGATGTAATAACTTTATAATAACTTTATTTATAGTCACCCTTATTTTGTATATAAAAATCTCTTGCAAATTGCTTTTAAGACTAAAACTCATGTTTTAGTATAAAAATACCTCATTTCATGGGGTATTTTTTTTATTTTATCACACCAAAACTCTTGATTTAGCATAAAAGTGAGGTAAAATTTGAGCCCTGATCACCGCTTTACCGGTGGTAGAGAAAAATGACGTAATGCCCAGTCATCGGTTGAACAGTGGTACAGAAAAATGACTCAATGCCCAGCCACCAGTTGAACGGTGACTAAACACTTAAAACTATTTTTTTATCTACCGTGAAACATTACATACCAAATATTTGTGAATTTTGATTCAGGAGCTCAGGCAGAAGGGTTAAAATTGTCAGGAACACAAAACTCAAATGGTTAAGCAATGAAACCTTATATGTAGTTATTTGAATTACCAGTGTTTGGGCATACAAAGTCTGTCTGAAAAGTAATGGGACTGGAGTCAGAAACAATTTATTTCAATTCCAAACAAGAAACTACATGGTTTCCCCTTCATAGTAATCCCGCCTCGGGTCTAAATCAATTTTCTATCCTTCTCTGCCATGCACTGCTAGAAGGGATCTTCTTGGATGCTCCACAGGTCCGTCGTTACGGACTCCTTGATGGCCTCCACACCTTCAAAACCGGACCCCTTGAGAAAATAAAAAAAAGTCACAAGATCAGGTGAATTGTGGAGGGGGTCCAGTATGGTGATGTTCCTCTCAGCCAGGAACCGCCGGATACTCAGGACGTTGTGAGGAGGTGCAATGTCATGGTGAAGAAGCGACGATTTGTCCTGTCACAACTCTCGTCTCTTCTCGCGCACTGAGCAAAGCAAACGCCGCAGGATCTCTTTGTAGATTTGCTGATTGATTGTCTGGCCGGGTTGCAGGAAACTCTCTGGATATCTCTCACATCGAAGAACGGACAAGCCCCGTTATTTTTCAGACAGACCTCGTATCAAAATTCAAAATTCGTTCATATCAATTCATTTTTTGGTAATATTTCTTGAGTCGACGCAAAGACTAATACAGGGTCTGCTCTTCTTCGCGCTCAAAGATCCTAGATAATTCCATGGTAATATCTCTGAGTAAAAAGTTGAACTAATTTAATGACATCTTAGGACGAATAAAATATATAGCGTTGCGCATGCAAAGTAATAAGCACATTCATTTGTGTGAAGACGTGATTTATTCTAAAATGTATGCTTAGTAACAGAAAATTACATATTTCAGATGGACTTGAAAAAGCTTTGCCCATTTTACGATCCAGAAATCTGTTCGAAGAATGTGAGTTCTCTAAAAAGTGTTGGGCTGTTAAAGCAGTTGTTAGTTGCATCGGTATTCGTCTTATCATCTGGAACACTTGAAGCGAGTCTTCAAAGTAATATATTTATCACCCATTGTACTTGTAAAATCCACAATAATCACAAGTATACATACCGACTTACAAGCAGGAAGAGTTGGTTGACGCTTTCTGCTTAGAATGTGTTTGAAGTAATGAGCTGGCAGCTTAAAAGAATTAAAAAAAAAAACGTTTTAATACCATAAGCGCTTTGGATATTTTGGTATTAGTAAAGCTAACGATGCTGTGGGAAGCAAATATGTGCTACGATCATGCATATATACATAACAGCTGTACAATGATATATACAAAAGCTTTAAATAGACAAAAACAGCGTAAAAAAGTCTGAACAATCCAAAAATAAAATTTCAGAAAGGACATGTTTATTGTTTTTTCTTTTTTTTCTTTTTTTTTTTGACATTTCTATCAATGCTGAAATTAATTCTGTCTCTAAATTTTTTAAGGACAGTAGTTAATAACTGTTATAGATATATAGATAGATTTATACTTTATATATATATATATATATATATATATATATATATATATATATATATATATATATATATGAATTTTTGTTTTGTATACATATATAAGCTTATATAATTTTTTTTTTAGTAATTTTAAGTAATAACCATGATAGTTCGGTGTCTTTTGTTTAAATTATTTAAATAATATTATTTGCTTTTACAATTTTTTTTGTCTTGTTTTTAGTTAATTTCCTGCTTTTTTGTTCCAATTTGTTAAGCATTTTTTTCCAGTTCCTTAGCAAAAATGTTGTTCCTTGACGGAAGAATTGTGTCGTTATCTGTCGCAATGAAATAGTGCAAACTACGTCGATGGAAACGAATTCTTACGCATTTCTTTCTTTCCTTTTTTCCATTTTAGAATTGCTTATTTTTGTTTATTTTTCATTCATAGTTCTTTGTTGTTATTGTTGTGTGTGTGTTTTAGGTGTCTGTTCTTTTTTGTTATATATTGTATAAATAATAAGAATTGATTATAAGTAATATGATGTAAGCAATGATTACTATAGTGTTATAGTCGTGGATGTAATCCTTGTGAAACGTTTAAGTTTTTTGTTTTGTTTTTTTTTTAATATTTTAAGATATTTTCTTTCTGTTTTTTTTTTTTTTTTTTTTTTTCTTTTATACAATTTCCTTCTTTGTTTTTCTTCTGTGAACGAAATCGTAACCCATTGACTTATTTTATTAAGAATAAAATCTAATCTTTCTATCCGGAGGTGTTTTTTTTTTTTTTGTTTTTTTTTGTTTGTTATTGTTTGTTGTTATGTATCTATAGTTTCTTTGCTGTTGTTTTTTTTTTTATTCTCTTACTTTTTTAGTATATTTTTTCTCCCCTTTTGTATGCTTGTTTGAAGAGTGAGTTTAAAATGGTACGAAAAAAGTGGGGAAAAATATTTTCCTTACCGGCACGCAAAATAGAAGAAAGAAAGAAAGAAGGTGCTATGGAAAAAAGAAGAAAGGCAACGTTTAAGAAAGGAGAAAAGAAAGAGCGAATGAAAAGGAAGAAATAATGAAAGAATATTTTCGCGTTTTTATTTGCAAAGATGAGAGCATTTTTTTAGAATGTTATTTGCAGACGAAACCAAATAAAAACGAAAAACAAGGAGTTGAAGCTAGCTATCAGTTCTGAAAGGCTATTGGCCAAACATACAACCATTTTTTTTTCTATTTTTTTCTTTCATTTTTCTTTTTTTTTTTTAAGAAAAGACATAAACTTACAAACAATCGGACCGAGAGAGATATGGAAGAGATCACGAGATATTTGAAGATAACTCACATCGACAAAGCTCCAAATTTGAATTTGAAGAAGGCAGACGAATAGAAGAAGTGGGAAGATGCGAGAAAGAGGGATGGGGAGAGACATGAAAGAAGAGAAAGAAATGAATAGTATCAAACTGAAAAACAAAATGGCTGGTTTTCATTCATCAATGTATCAATGACAGAACAGCGAGCAGAGAGAAAGAGTAATGTGTACAAAATGATGAAGAGAGCAAGACACAGCAGAACAAGGAAAGAATGAGATAAAGAAACTTAACATGCTGTACAGAGTAGAAACTCAGAAAGCCGGACAAGATTAGAAAAAACGATAGATCGATAAACAAACTGATAGATAGATAGATAGATAGATAGATAGATAGATAGATAAAGTAGGTATGTTTGTTTTTTTTATATTTATTTTATTTATTTTTGTGGGGTTGGGATAAGTTGTTGAGTAGGTAGCTGGTTGGGTGTATAGACACTTTGTAAAGAATTAGTATGCTTATTATGATGAGACTGTTTTCAACTTCTTAACTGCTGCGACTTGAAATGGCTGGGGTCTTTGCAATAATCAAGCAGTTCCTCGAGAATGCATTTGTTGTAACAGCATTCGCAGACTATACCAGTCCAGTTTCGATCCCGTTTAGTCAGGTAAGACTTGGCCTGTCTTTTACTAATTATTATATCCCTAAGTCCGTTGCCTCGCCGACCGACTGCTCGTGATGTTGGTACTGCAAAAGAAAAAAAAGATGCATAAGATATAATTATACACATGTATATCTTGTCGAATTTTTTTCAAAATGGAAATTATAAATTTACATTTATTATAATTATTTTCTTTTTTTAAAAAAAAAAATGATTCCATCGCGACACAGAAAAGTCTGTTTCAAAACTGAAGTTTAATTTTTTATAACTAAATTTACAACTTTAGTTTCAGTTTTGAAACAGAAATTTCTGTGTCGCCATGGAAACATTTTTTTTTTTTAAATAATTATAATATAATACTGTTGTATCGAGCACTTTTTTTTTTTTTTTTTTTGTTTTTTTTTTGTTTTTTTAATAAAAATAATTACTAAGAACACCGGATTATAAATCTTACCGTTCTTTCTTATTATGTTGATATATGTAAATTTACATTCATGTTTTTTTCTTTACTGACATTCACTCAATTCAAGGCTCAAGAGCGACCCAATGTAGAGTGTTACTGGATGAGGCATATGATATGAATGTAAGAGAAGGAACTGGAGATTATGACTCTATTCAGGATAGTTAACGATTGATTATTGGTTTAAAAATCAAAGATTGTTGCGTTCAAGGAAGCATCCACAATGCTTCAGAAAAGGTTGAGTTGTATCTCCTCCATAATGTTGGAATACGGTGGGAATGGAGGTGGTTCGACTCTGTGGACGCAGCATTGTTGTAAAGGAGCCTCATTCAAACATCTGACGTGGAAATAGCAATAGGGTAGCGATAGGCTTACGAAGTTGTCTCTGTAGAAAACAGTTTGCAGGGTGGAAAATGTCATTGCCCGGAAGCCCGCGTAAACGACTTTGAACTCTATCAAGACGAGAGAGATTATATGGCAGTAATACATTTTATGGTCTAATCTTTCTCTTGTAAAAATAAAGCATGACAGAAAGATTTTGGAGGCACGGTGGAGTAATGGATAGCGGCTCGGATTGAGGAATCAGAGAGCCGGGGTCGAATTCCAGTTGAATCCATTACATTCACTTACGTGCTAATACACTTGGGAAAAGGTATGAATCTTCTTCTCCCTCCAGATATGGGTAAATATCAGGACTGACCGGGTTCTATAGCTTTGGATGGCAACTGATCTACCGCAGAAAGAAATGGCAACCTACTGCGGGAAAATATCTGCCTGGTCAGAAAGATGTATCGAAAGATACATAATCGTCTAAGCGTGTCTCACGCATGGAAAAAAGAAGACAGAAAGAGTTAATATTCAATACTAATAAATTAGACCCAGCGTAAATATTTGATAGGAACAAAAAACTGCGAATGTCAAAAACAATATTCAGATATTTCTACGTAGATTTGTGATGTACTCAAATGTAAAAAAAAAATATCAAAATATAATATCAAAAAATAATTGGAACTAAACTAAGGCATTTACTTTCCTTAAAAATCTATATTTCTTTTTCTCGTTCTATCCTTTTCTCTATATATTTCTCTCTCAACTAATGAGAAGGCAACTCACATATAAAAAGAGGAGGAAGAAGAAAAGACTGAAAAACTGCTGCACAATGGATGTTCGCTTGTCCAGGGTCCAGTTATAATCTACTATAATCTACCAAAAACAAGAGAGGCTCCACGCATAACTTCCGCTATATATATATATATATATATATAAAGAAGAACAGCGGAAATAAAAAAAAATGATTTGGACCAATGAAAAGAACAACGAGCCTTTTGATGTTAGCCGAAACCAAGCTTGGCGTCAAGTAGTCTGGAGCCTTTCAAAATTGTATATAAAGAGACAACCGAAAGGAGATAGTCGGCAACCGGTCCAATTGTGTAGCGTGAAGAACTAAGCGGTAGTCTGCTTAAAAAGTTTTCCAACTTTTTAAACGCCGTTATACGGAGTAGCTTTGCCCCGCAACATATTTGCAAAGTAACCACACTCATGACAGGTGCCAGTAAGATGCCGTCTACTTTCAAACCCTGGCCCAACTTTCGCTAAACAGGTATATGAAGTACTCACTTCTGTTGAAGACAATTAAATAAACCTCTAATATTTGGTTATATCTTTGAGTCTGTTCTTTTAGTTCGAAGTGTTTCGAATTTTCCAATAAACAGACACTCTAGCACTTCTCCAAATATTTACTCAGATATATATATGACAATTTGTTCCACTACTTTTCGCCTTCTTTGAGGTAGCTTCATGATTCCATCCTCGCAGAAATTGGTATCATTCTGGGTGTTTCAAATGGCCTAAGAGGTTTCTATAAACTTCTAGAGGATTTTATAGAGGTCGAAATAAGTGATAATTCGAAAGTGTAAGGTCAGGTGACTACGGGGGTTGTAATGGAGGACAACCTTCCTATTAAACAATCCCGGACACCATTCGTCGATTTTTGCTTTTATTCGGATCCAGTTGCAATAGTACTTGTCGGAATTAAAATTTTCTCGATCCTATTGACAGACGTGTTGAAATGTCAACTTTCAGAATATACAGGGAGCGATGGGAAAATTGTCGCCATTTTATATTTTTAATTTCGCGCATGCGCGTTGTTCATTTTGATTTTGTCGACTGCACAGTATAGTAGGGTCAGTTGGGCACCATCTATGAGAAAAAGAGAACCATGATGCAACTCACTCCGCCACAAATTTGGAAACAGCATGCTGTACTGCTTGGATCTACTTTTTTCTTTGTTAAACATCCTGATATTCCCTTGTGGAGGGATTTTCTCAATATGGTGCAAAACGCGTCAGAAGCTCCAATACAAACATTTCAGAGTGTTTGGGGGTCAATTTGCGGACAGTGCAGAGGACTCGGAAAGAGTTGGATGAGTCTAATGTGGATTATGAAGTTACGACAGCTCGGAAAATTCACTCTGATCATTCTGGTAAGAAAAAAAACTAACGAATATGATGATAAGAGCCCCAGTCTCAACACAGTGACTTGCATTATCGTATAAGAATGCTCAATATCGCAGAGTGTTTTTAGATATAGACAGACAATCTGAAGATCTAGTGACACGTGAAATTAACAGATTCCATGCAGTGGTAATATATATTTGTTTACTTTATATCTACATATTTTCGACTGTTTACAATCACATCATATCGGTCGATCTATCTTTCTATCTCACAATCTCTACATTATCCATATACGGTGCCAGTTGCTGAAGCTATTCTGTTTGATTACTAATTGTGAATTCGAATTCTCACTAGGTGCTCTAAATTTGTGGCCTTGTGCCAAACAAAGCTTAGTACATTAGTATTCAAATCTATCTACTTTTGTTGAATTACCTGTATTCGATTTGTCTCGATATTTTTTCTTCATCACTCGTCGTATTCATGAGCATTCACGTAGAAAGTTTGCAAAAGTGATTAACAGACAGATCACGAATCACATATTAAATAGTGGAATTTCACAGTGGCGTGAAGAAATGGCTTCGTTTGTCTGTTTTTTTCTTGTGATCAGAATAGTATTTTTTGACTTCACTGTTCGCACGACAAGGATTTGTTTGTGACAAAGTGCACGTTTATTTTCGTACCCTGAGTAAACGACTAATCATAAACAAAACATTGATGGAGGTGGGTAGGTGAGTCGTTGTGACGCCGACTCTTGGCGAAAAAATGCTGTCTTGTCGATAGACTGTCAAAGAGTGACGCCAAATAATGCGACGTTTACGACAAAATTCCTGATTCTTTTACAGTATTATAACAAAAACATTTGCCAATCTATATAGTCGGAATTTACGAGCATGAATGTGTATATGAGCGAGAAAGAGAGAGGGTAAAGAAAATAATGGAAAAGAAAGAAAGGAAGAATTAGTTACGAGAAAGAAAGAAAGAAAGAAAGAAAGAAAGAAAGAAAGAAAAATAATTTGTTAAACGAAAGAAATAAATAAAGAATTGGATAAAAGAAAGAAAGAAAGAAACAAACAATTGGTTAAGCGAAAGAAAGAAAGAAACAAAGTAACAAATAAACAATTGGTTAAGAAAAAGAAAACATTGTTTAGAAGAAAGAAAGAAAGAAAGAAAAGGAAGGAAAGAGAAAGGAAAGAAAGAAAAGAAAGAAAGAATTGGTTAAAAGGAAGAAAAAAGGAAATAAAGAAGCAAAAGAAAGAAAGAAACAAACAAACAATTGGTTAAGCGAAAGAAAGAAAGAAACAAAGTAACAAATAAACAATTGGTTAAGAAAAAGAAAACATTGTTTAGAAGAAAGAAAGAAAGAAAGAAAAGGAAGGAAAGAGAAAGGAAAGAAAGAAAAGAAAGAAAGAAAGAATTGGTTAAAAGGAAGAAAAAAGGAAATAAAGAAGCAAAAGAAAGAAAGAAACAAACAAACAAAGTAATAAAAGCAAAACTGGTCAAGAGAAAGAAGGATTTGATTAAGCGAAAAAAGAAAGAAAATAGAAAGAATGAAAGAATTTGCTAAACGAAAGAAAGAAACAAGGAATTAATGGTTAAGAGAAAGAAAGAAAGAAAGAAAGAAAGAAAGAAAGAAAGAAAGAAAGAAAGAAAGAAAGAAAGAAAGAAAGAAAGAAAGAAAGAAAGAAAGAAAGATAGATAGAAAGAAAGAAAGAAAGAAAGAAAGAAAGAAAGAAAGAAAGAAAGATAGAAAATGAAACAAAGAAAATTCCTCTTTAGTAGTTTGCTCTCAGCAAAGATTACTTGTGTTTCCATGCGCTAAGATTCGGACTAATAATAAAAAGAAACAAAAACAAACAAAAACAAACAGAAAAACCTCTACCAGGCGTAATGTCTATCGACGCTGGAATTCGAATCGGTTAATCGAGTACGAATCATGTTTATCATTAATAGTCTGGAGAAAGGCATGAATTCACTTCTCCCTGTGTTCTGCATAATATTGAGAAAATCCCTCCACAAGTGCATATCAGGATGTTTAACAAAGAAAAAAGTAGATCAGTAAGATCTTGGGCAAATTGTTCAGGCAAAAGTAACAAAATGCTATTATATACAAAGTCAACATTAGAACGGACTAATAATAAAAGGAGGGAATACACGAAAAAATATCATCTTCTTTTATGTGCCATGTCTCTTCAGGGTGTAGGCGATCATAGCTCTCCACATCTTCCTGTCCCGCATAGCTCTTAATAAGTTTTATCTTTTTGTTATTTCTCCCAGACACTGATGCACCATCCACTTATTTAAGCCCGTTAATTATGTCATGCGTTGCTTTCCCTTGACCCCCTTTCCATCTATTCACCCTGTGAGTATCAGATTTTCGAAGCCTTCCTTCCTCATTACGTGCGCCAGAAATCTCAACTGCTTCTTCCTGGTGTTAATTACAAGTAATTACAAGTCTCATTTTGTTTCCATTCTCTCCAAAACCTCATCGTTGCACACATGCTCGGCCCACGGTTTCCTCGGGATTCTTCTGCAGAACCACATTTCTGTCCCTTTACGTGTCCCAGAAATTTTAGCCGCCTCTTTGTGATGTTAACTATAAGTTTGTTTGCATTCCCTGTCGCCTCCCTCTGTCTGTTCTACAAATACTTCCATGGAAATTGCTCCGAGGAGCTGCATTCGCTGACATCCCGCTCTCACCACTTCACCGTCGAAACTCCTAAATATAGCCGCCTCTTCTACTCTAATATCTTCATGTCTCGCACCACTCGCCTGTGGAACTCCCTTCCCTATTCCTGTTTCCCTGTGAGCTATAATCTCCAGCTATTCAAGTGTAATGTCAATCGACATCTCCAGTTGCTTGATCTATCCACTACCCTCATCCTTTCTTCTATCACTCCTATCTGATCTTGCTCTAAATTTTCTGTAACCCCTTGCGTCCTAGTGGCTTCCCGCCTTGCTTGGGTTGAAATGCTTAAAAAAAAAAAACGTCATCGTTGCTCACACGCTCGGTTCATGGTATCCTTAGCATCCTTCTGTAGAACCATACCTCCGTTGCCTCGAGTCTCTTCTTCATCTTTGAACAGACCGTCCAATATTCGCTGTCGTGAAGGAGGACAGATATCACGTAGCAGTTCAGTACTCTTTTCTCTGTTACCAGCGAAACCCTCCTGTCTCGTAATACACTGCCTAGCTTTTGGAATGCCTCATTGGCCATCTCAATACGTCTTCGAATCTCAGTGCCGTACTTTTCGTCCTCTGTTAGAACACTTCCCAGATATTTAAATTTATGCAGTTGCTTGATTATAGTGTCCCTGACCTGTAAATCGCATTTCGGGCTCAAAATTTTACTAGTCTTCTTGTAATTTATGTTTAGTCCCTTCTTCTCGCCCTTTTTCGCTACATTCTGTAGGAAGTTTTAGGCCGGATAAGTGATCAAACTTTTAAACGAAGGGTGTTCATAAAGATAGTTAGCTGATAAATACTGTCTCCTTCAGAGTAAAATTTATGCAAAATTGCTGTGTATATATATATATATATATATATATATATATATATATATATATATGTATATACACACACACACATATTCCTGAAACATAATTAACATAGACCATATACAATTCTACATGAAAAAGACTATGTACATAAAAGCAATACCAATCCAAACAGATAACTGAAATCTTTTATAAGATCAGCGTTCCGTTTAAATATGATCACGTCGTCGTCGTCACGTGGGTGATGTTGTGATGTTGGATTGGTATTGCTTTTATTGCAGATGCGTATCCGTTTCTTTTCCTGGCTACACACTCCTTTTGCTTTGATCTTAGTTCGCAGAAAGAGGGAAAGAAGAGGTTTACTTTGTAGTTTGTCAGCGCGGTAGCTTTTTATGCGTGGGCAAGAATGGGGCTGTAACTTCTATGCGTCTCATTTCAAAATTTTGTTCACTGCCCCACAATTGTTGCACACAAAATACTTGATATTTATCTATCAATGGAGGAGATTTCCAAAAGTGAATGTGAGCAAGGACACTGATCGAGAGATTGGAAGAGATTTAAGGAGTTTTGAACCAACATGTTAATGGCTGTTGTGCCCGAGTCTAAACCGTTTGGGTCCTAGCTATGGGCAAACAATGAACCCAGTGTATGAAGGTAACTCATTGGCATCCAACGCCACCAATAAAAACCATTAAGATATATAGGACCCTTAGTCCTTGTTAGGACATATTCTTTGGAGAAATGAAACTCCGATGTAACACCTGCCTCATGAATCCCGGGTATGACGATAAAGTACATCCTGCAGCAATTAATCTGATAGGGAGATTGGTGTTTTTGAGGAATGTAGAACCACCACTTAATTGTTGTCGTTCCCAGGTCCACCCGGACTCGGAGTGTTAGCACTTGTTAGCCTCCCAGCTATGGGCAAATGGGGAACACCCAAACAAAAATAAATCACGATGAAAGTATAAAAATTACTTTTTATGTTTTCTTAAAAAGTTTCATGAAATATAAAGATACGTTTTGGGGTTTTAATAAAACCTTTCATGAAAGTATAAAAATACATTTTTGTGTTTTTATAAAAAGTTTCATGAAAGTATAAAAATACATTTTTGTGTTTTTATAAAAAGTTTCATGAAAGTATAAAAATACATTTTTGTGTTTTTATAAAAAGTTTCATGAAATATAAAAATACATTTTTGCGTTTTTATAAAAAGTTTCATGAAAGTATAAAACTACATATTTGTGTTTTTATATAATTTTCATGAAAGTATAAAAATACATTTTTGTGTTTTTATAAAAAGTTTCATGAAAGTATAAAAATACATCTTTGTGTTTTTATAAAAAGTTTCATGAAAGTATAAAATACATTTTTGTGTTTTTATAAAAGTTTCATGAAATATAAAATACATTTTGTGTTTTTATAAAAAAGTTTCATGAAAGTATATAAAAATACATTTTTGTTTTTTTTTATAAAAAGTTTTCATGAAAGTATAAAAATACATCTTTGTGTTTTTATAAAAAAAGTTTTTTCATGAAAGTATAAAAATACATTTTTGTGTTTTTATAAAAAGTTTCATGAAAGTATAAAAATACATTTTTGTGTTTTTATAAAAAGTTTCATGAAAGTATAAAAATACATCTTTGTGTTTTTATAAAAAGTTTCATGAAAGTATAAAAATACATTTTTGTGTTTTTATAAAAAGTTTCATGAAAGTATAAAAATACATTTTTGTGTTTTTATAAAAAGTTTCATGAAAGTTTATAAAATACATTTTGTGTTTTTTATAAAAGTTTCATGTTTTTTATAAAATAAAAAAAATACATTTTGTGTTTTTTTTATAAAAGTTTCATGAAATATAAAAATACATTTTTGTGTTTTTATAAAAGTTTCATGAAAAAATAAAAATACATTTTTGTTTTTTATAAAAAGTTTCATGAAAGTATAAAAATACATTTTGCGTTTTTATAAAAGTTTCATGAAATATAAAATACATTTTGTGTTTTTATAAAAGTTTCATGAAAGTATAAAAATACATTTTTGTGTTTTTTTTTATGAAAGTATAAAAAAAGTTTCATGAAAGTATAAAAATACATTTTGTGTTTTTTAAAAAAAGTTTCATGAAAGTATAAAAATACATTTTGTGTTTTATAAAAAGTTTCATGAAAGTATAAAAATACATTTTGTGTTTTTAAAAAGTTTCATGAAAGTATAAAATACATTTTGTGTTTTTTATAAAAAAAATACATTTTTTGTTTTTATAAAAGTTTCATGAAATATAAAAATACATTTTTGTGTTTTTTATAAAAGTTTCATGAAAATAAAAAATACATTTTGTGTTTTTTAAAAAGTTTCATGAAAGTATAAAATACATTTTTTGTGTTTTATAAAAGTTTCATGAAAGTATAAAATACATTTTTGTGTTTTTATAAAAAGTTTCATGAAAGTATATAAAATACATTTTTATAGTAAAAAATACCAACAAACCATTTTTATATAAAAGATGGCTAACAATATATTTTATAGCAAAATGACCAACAATACATTTTATCTGTAGCATAAAACTGAGTCCAAAATATTTAGATTTCGATATTAAATACACTATAGACGTTGATATACCGCTAAACCAAACCAACCAACCAACCAAAATCAAGTGTGAATGTCTGTTTATGCTTTTAAAATGTTATTTACAATAAGTATAAGTTTCTTCATGTTTAACATAATACAACTGATATACATAATCCGCTATTTTAAATTTTATACCAAATTTAGATAATTCGTTTTCGATGGTATTCAATGAGATGTTCCGCCTGAGGTCCGGTCAGCCGCGCAACATTCCGTAACATCCACCAGCGCCGTGTTCGCCGGCTCGGTCCCGATCTTCTCTACCAGTTCGACTCGCCATCTGCAGACTGGAGACGACTTCGCGGCAGATCACGCAGTTGCTGGAAGGAGGTCGACCACCAGCGCATCCAGCTGCTTAATCTGACACTGGAGGATGTTCTCACGCCCTCCCAAGACCGGGAGAGTTGGAGGAAGAAGGCGGTACTCTTGGAATCATCGCATGAGATTTAGAAGCAGTTGTAGATATGGAGAGTTGTTGGCATTATCACCAGTTATTTTTTTTTCTAATGAATTTGAATGTTTGGCGTTTAGCATTATACAGAAAAACGAAAAGCCTATAAAATGTAGAAAAATTCACAGATAATAATCCCAGTAATCTTGACAAAACTAGATCTATAATTCTAGATCAGCGTTTCTCAACCGCCTTCATTTTATTTAACAAGTATCACGAGCAAAGACAGAAACTGTATCCTCTCAATTGAGAATAAAATCCGTGTGTGTTTATCTCAAGTTCGACCTCGAATTGAATATTTGTGTAGCAAAGCATGTACAGGCTTTACATTAGATAAGCATGTTATACTTTATCAAATGGCTCTGAAATTAACATTTTCTTAGCCCATTTATTGGTTCACAGGACATTTCGTCTTGATTTACCTTATGCCTTTTCAACATGGCCGGTAAAGGATAAAAAAAAAAAAAACGCAATTATCTGTTTTCGTTCTGTTTATATTTATATTATAGGTATTTTATGATATTGGTTACTTATGTTTATTTTTTATGTCTGAGTTTAGAATTTTTTTTTGTGTGAATGAAAACTTCCTGATGAAGTATTATAAACGAATATTATGAACTTTATTTAGCATTACCGAAAAATCTGACAAAGTATTAATTTTTCCTTAAACCAGTTATTCAAAAATATATATTATGATATTTACTACGTGAACTACAATGAAAAAAAAAATGAGAAAGTTATGATATATAATTTTGTTTTCACGCAGGGGTTCCTTGAGACAGGTCATTTATTTTAAGGGGATTACACAAGGGTAAAAAGGTTTAGAAACGCTGTATTAGATACTAAAAATGGTATAAAAAGATGTATTTTTCAAATGAGTTTCGTAATTTACACATTGTGTTAACATTTGGAGTAATAGCTTAAAACAGGTGAAGTTTTTTTTTTTCAAATTTTTCAGTATTTTTTATTAATTATTAGTTAATAAGTAAATTTTCTCAACTGGGGTTTCTCGGAACCTTAAGGTTCCGCAAAAGGTCCCCAAGGGATCTGCAAGGACAGGTGAGACATGGCTTCACATTAGAGAAGCATATTTTCTTAGTCCATTTATTGGCCAAAAGGATATTTTGCCTTGATTTACCTTATGACTTTTCAACATAAAAAAATAATACATTAATATTAATATACGATCTATAGTAAAGGATAAAAAAAACTTTAAAAAATCTGATACAGCAATTATCTGTTTTCGTTCTGTTTATATTTATATTACATGTATTCGTTACTTATGTTTATTTTTTACGTTTGAGTTTAGAAATGTTTTTGTGTGAATGAAAACTCCCTAATGAAGTATTATAAACAAACAGTATGAATTTTATTTAGCATTACCAAAAAATTTGACAAAGAAGTATTAATTTTTCCTTAAACCAGTTATTCAAAAATATATATTAGGTTGGTGCAAAAACAATGACGTAATAATGTCGTTTTTTGACGTTAAAAATACGTCAAAAAACGACATTATTACGTCATTATTTTTGCACCAACCTAATACTATGATATTTACCACGATGAAAATAAAATGGGAAAGTTATGGTATATAATTTTGTTTTTGCGCAGGGGTTCCTTGAGACATGTAATTTATTTTAAGGGTTACTACGCAAGGGTAAGAATGGTTGAGAAACACTGTTCTAGATATTAAAAGAATTATCCGACAATGAACAAAAATCTACTAATAGCACCTCTTAAATAATAAAAGATTTAGTCAGCAGAAAACAGAATCGTAACAACTTTTTGTGCTGTCTCCTACGTTTTAGAGTTATGTAACTTTTTTCATTTTTGCTATTCAGTCCATTTTGTTACCAAGATGCCAATGTTTAGTTGGTCCAGTCAAACTTTCTCATCCGTAGCCTGTTTGTATTTTTTTTCTTCTGTTCAGACTATTTGTTGTTGTTTTTCATCTGTTTATATGTGTTTCTTTTTATCTGTTTACATATTCCCAGGCAACGCACTAACTTTCTTTACGAAAGCCTGTCGAGACATGACTGGACAAAAATGTCTTCTCAAACATTTGCATAATGTTTACAAACTCGTAAATTCGGGCGAACATGTGCTCCCCAGTTGACTGAAGTGAAGCAGTTGATATGAGTGGGGGTTTTTTTTTTGTTGTTTTGTTTTTTTTATTTGGACAGAAAGAAAAAGAAAAACAAAGAACACGCAAATATGTTAAATAGAACGAAAAATAAAATAGAGGAATTTTTATGGGTTATTTAAAGCCAAAACATATTTCGAATTGCAAGAATACTTCTTTTTTGGTGAATGAGTATTGAATTAAAATCTCTATTTTTTTTAGAATAACAATGATTTTTTTTCTGATACAAGCTCTATTATTTAAGCCATAGCTGGGGACAGAAGATGGATTCATAGCTTTTCCAGTGGCATTTGTGCGTAAATGAATGCAACAAACTCGATCTGAATTCAAACTCGGCTTTCTAATTTCGGGGCTGCTACCCACTACAGCCCACACAACCATGAAAAGAAGGAGAAACTGTGCAAAAAAATGAGAGACTGTGAGAGAAAAAGACCTGAAGAAAGATATTTTCTTAACATTCTAAACGCGAACGAACGGTTTGCGTTTATTGAAATACGGAAGATCTGACATGCATAAAATGAAGTCAGTTAAATGACATACGCACTTTGTTGATCATGTTTCTTTCGATTCATGACCTATAAGGCAGAAGATTTTTCCGCAGCAGGTTACCGTTGCTTTCTGCGGTAGACTGGTTACCAATCATTCCAAGGCGACAGAAATCAATCTGACCTGCTATTCAACCCATAGCTAAAGGGAGGAGATGGTTGCATATGTTCCTCAAGGGTATATGCGCGTAAGTGAATGTAATGAACTCGATTGATGTTCGAACTCTGCACTCCGATTTCTAATGCCGAGCCGTTATCCATTACACCAGAACGCACATCCGTTCATAATCTAACTTTCTGAGGTAACAGCTGCTTTTATAATTATTCATTTGAACTGTAAGCCCCAGACTTTCGGCTCGACTTCTAACGGCCACAGCCATCCGTAAGAGTTTTGACAGAAACCGAAAAATAAATATATGGCAAGACTGTCAAAACGCATGTGTCGGATATTATGATTTCTTGAGGTGGTAAAAAAATTCAGGTGAGCTTTTGAAAGAAAATGGCGCGCACGAAGGAAGGAAAAGTAATAGCCAGAGAAGCATAACATAGTGGGCACAGGCAGGGTTTTCCCAATGCTCTGCGAACAACTGAAACTAAGGGGCTAGCCAGACTAGCTAAAGTGGGCTAAGGAAGCGCGAACATTTCTGTGTTGCCAAATTAAACAAATATGGCTAACAGAATTTATTGGAATGACGAATAATTTAAAAGAACAATTATGTATATATATATATATATATATATATATATATATATAGGAAAAAATATAGTCTTGAGGTGTGCTATATTTATGGGATAAAGTGCTCAATATCAGAGATAGAGCGTGTGTAAATGATATGTATAAATAGCCGAGAAAAATAACAACACACGTGACCTGGCGATTGCATATAGCATGAAACAGACTGTCGCCTGTAAGTGTTGACTTCTATATTCACTTTTTTTATATATATATATATATATATATATATATATATATATATATATATATATATATATATATATATGAAATAACTATTTTAGTAGTGATGTTATAACATGTCTATGTTATAATGTTTGAATAAATACTATTGGCTGTATTCTGTATTGAGCACTCATTTAAGAATAGTGTTTTTATTTATTGAAATTTTATTCCGTCGATACCAATCCTATACTTGATTTTATATATATATATATATATATATATATATATATATATATATATATATATATAACGCATTGCTCTTCTAGCGAATTGAATTGAGCTCTCAGGTCCACTTTCTTATAGAAAACTTGAAAATCTCCCTTTCTTTCTACACTACGACGATAGCCTAGGGGTAGAATCAGTCGGGTTTCGTTCTCGGCTTGAAACAATCAGGCGTCTAGACACACTGAAGTTGCTGTTATCCAACGAAACTGGCTGTCTGTGGATAAGAATATATATATACACACACATATCTATATATCTATATATCTATCTATATATATATATATATATATATATATATATATATATATGTACAGAGTGTGATGGGTGAATTGAGGCCATTTTATAATTTTAATTTCGCTTATGCGCGTTGTTTGTCTTCGATTTTTCGATTGCACAGTATAGTAGGGTCAGCTGGGCACTGTCTATGAGAAAAGGAGCACCATCACGCAAATATATATATATATATATATATATATATATATATACTAACTAAGTAATTTAGGGATATATCCAAAGAGAGCTTAATGTAAGAACAGAGCAAACATAATAATGAAATCGAAGTCTTTAGAAATCGATTTAGGTTATAATTTATTTCTTGGGATTAGGCGCCCATCTCTTCAGACCAAAAATTTCACAAAAAAATTTTTTTTTTTTTTTGCAGAATTTTTGTTTTTTCTTGTTTATATACTAATAATGTCTAAATTTGTATTACAATATTAAATTCCTTTGTATAATATTAGAATTAAATATTGGTATTAATAATAAATAAATATTGGTATTAATAATTAATAAATAAATGATCATTATATTTTATTATCCTGATTTTTACTTCTAAACATAGCTTGCACCTACCCCTAAAACTAATGGGGGTGTTCGCGAAACCTAGAATTTTCTAATATATTTGAGGATTCAGACCCTTTTCTTTATAGTAATTTATATAGAATTAATGGGTTTATTTTTAATCCGATAGGTTGATTACTTCAAACGTTATTATAGTGAACACTTCATATTTGAAATAGACTCAGACACTTGAAGTAAGCAAAATGTCGGATTAAAAATAAATCTGTTAATTCTTTAGAAATTGCATTGTTTACGTTTCGAATACAAAACTTAGCAGGGAAAATTTGCATGATATCATCTTCTATAATTCGACCAATAAAATTTCTTAATAATATCTTGTCACATAGAGAAACACGATTTCATTTGGTAAATAAGTATAAAATTTACAAGGTTATCAATGGTAATGTGACTTTTGAAACTCCCTGTACTTTCCTTAATTAGGTCATACAAAGCTGACTCTGTCAGTCTGAACTCCATGACTAAATTGGTAGCGTCAAATCTTTGCCTAAAACGAAAAATGGTTTCCTTGAGCGAAAGAAAGGTTACAAGTTGGATTCCCCCAGAGTTACAGGTTTTTCTTTCTTTTTTAGTACAACTTAGATTTAGAACAATCTAGGCCGACTGTTATTAATTTTACTACCAAAGACAAAAAAAATCCCCCAAAAAACTGTGATAGTAGCTCAAAACACGTGCAACCACTAAAAATAAGATATATATATATATATATATATATATATATATATATATATATATATATATATATATAACTAGACTATATTTCGAAAAACCCTCGGATTTTTGATTTGTTAATCAAATCAATTTCGAGGGAAAAAATTTTAAAAAAGAAAGCGCTACAAACATAAACTTCTGCCGACAAAAAATCGCACAGATGCAGGTCTGAAGCCCAAAGAAAAACCCCGATACGAGTAACAACTAACTGCTAACAAAAGAGCTCAATACAATCGTAGAGCAGACCTAGATACACCTAGTAGAGCCAGACAAACCTACCTAGGTTTCACCTAAACGGATCGTCAGGGAAAGCTTGGAAAGCCAACCTTTCCCTGACGATCCGTTTAGGTGAAACAAAGGTAGGTTAAATTGTACTATATATATATATATATATATATATATATATATATATATATATATATAAATAAAATAAAAACATGAAATGGATTAAATCCGACAAATATTTTAATATATTTTTCTGTTTATACAACTGTATTAATTACATTTATCGACTTAGATGTTCCAAAAATTTCGTAGAAAATATACGTTCTCCGACAGGAATCGAACCTGCATCCCATAGGGAAACAGTCATTTATCCTAACATGCTATTAACCATTCAGCCACAGAGAACTTCCGCTTATAAACGCACATCCTCGAAGATTTTTCTCGGTATATCATTTCTGGTCTGAAACGTAACCTAACGTAAACAGTGACAACATATTATATAAAATAGATTAAATAAATCGGACAATATTTTAAAATATTTTCTGTTTATACGCTATTTTTATGCACACAACTTATTTGAGTGAATGTTCTGTTGTTTTTTTGTTTTTTTTAATTCAACATTATTAATTACATTTACCATAAAAATAATGTATAAACAAAAAAATATTAATATATATATATATATATATATATATATATATGCATGTGTATTTGTGTGTGAGTGGACAGTGAGATCAGCATCGAGTGGTGATATGTTTCTTGCTTGAAAGCAATTTCCAGGTTCTAAGATTGCGTTCAAGTATGAGACAGACTGTGGCAACTCGTTGTTGAGTTGTCCTCAGTATCCACTCATATTTACACTCTCTCTATACCTGATATTGAGCACTTTCAGCCATGCTAATTGTATTGCTGTTGTGCTTTTTGTGGCAAGTAGGGTTTTGTAGGATAGAGTTGCCAACTACACGCTCAACGAAATGATCCAATAACTGTTAATACAATCAGTAATCTTCGTAACATGTTTTTTTCTTAGTTCTCTAAATAAGACGTAAATTCTTTAAACAAAAATTTTCTAATATTTTTACTTTCCCTCTCCAACGGCTACGTCAAAAATGTAATATATTTTTGTTTTCTACGGCTATAACTGAATTTCTAGTCAGAAGAGGAGAATATGTTTGAATGTCATGTGTCTTCAAGTGATCAGGGTTCAACACCAATGATTTTCAATGTTTGGCGGATGCCCCAACCGTGGGGCATGGTGATATTTTGGCTGCGCATGCGTAGGATATGCACTCTTCTGTTTACTATACCAACAGAATAAAGAGGCAATTCGAGAATGAGTTATTAACAGTGATTTTTTTTTCTCTCCTGAATCTGAGAGTGTTAATGTTAAAGCGTGTTAATACATACGATGAATATACAGAATGTATATATAAAAATATTTTTATGTGTATTTTTTTTGTCTTTCCGTTCTCTATTATATATATTGAAACTATATATATTTAACAGTCTTTTTGTTCTTTTAATTTTTCTATATCATGGACGCCATGATCTTTGGAGACATGTTTAAAGACCAGGTCAATGACCCTTTAAGCTTGCTTCACGTGAATTGCAGGAAAACATTGAAGATGTAAGAATTAAATATTACAGGGGGAGGCACGAGAATTTTAGAAATATGAAAGTTGGGCATGTCCCAAAATCAGTTGGGAATCACTGCTCGACAAAGATTCCTTTTCTTTTATTTTTACTTCTGAATTGTCATGATTTAACGTTCTTAGACTGGCTTCCACCCAAGGTTCGAGATCTAAACTCAAGCCTACTACTTAACCCCTTAATCCAAAGCTGAAGGGAGAAAACGATTCATGCCTTTTCGCAAGGGCATAATTGCTAAGTGAACGTCACAAACTAGAACGGAATTTGAACATTTTTCGTTTTTACGTCGTTTTAAGAATCCCCCCCGTTTTTATATTCTCGTAAACCTATAAATCTGACAGTCTGTCCTATCAAATAGCCTCTATATAAAATCGCTACATAATAATTCATAAATCAGCGCCCATATTTATTCTATGCCATTAATACTCTTCTCGTTCTTTACTCTTCCTCTTTCGTTGCCGTTGTTAAATAAACATGGACAGCCAGAGGACAACGCGCCTGCAATAGTAAGTCTTCAACAGAACACGGACTATTGAAAAGTTGGCAGCTCGAAAAAAAAAAAAGAAAGAGGCGATTTCAAAAGATCTGCTGTTTGCTCTTTTTGAAAGTGAATCAACGCAAGAAACATTCAGCAGTCCCTCATAGATATAATGTGTATTCTTGACGGCGTAACGTTCGACTTACGTCATCGATATTTAATATTGAATTGAGTGCATTGACAAGGAAATAGATTATGACGAAAAATATGTTTGCAGTGTAAAAGATTTTTATTATTAAGCTACGGACTTGATATATCTGCGTGTATGCTATCTATCTACCTACGTCTATCTCTCTATCTAACCCAGTCTATTCCTACCTATCTATCTATCTATCTATCTATCTATACATATATATATATATATATATATATATATATATATATATATATATAAAATATCTGTCATATATATGTAACAGTAACATACGCACACACAGACACACACATGTGCATGCACACACACACACACACATATATATATATATATACATGTATATATATATATATACATGTATATATATATATATATATATATATATATATATATATATATATATATATATATATATATATATATATATATATGTAGAGAGAGAGAGAGAAAGAAAGATAGAGAGAAAGCGACATAAAAAATACTGCATGGTAACTGCCAGTTTCAGGCTAAAGTTCGCTCTTAATCAGAAAATCTCTTTGAGGCAAAAACTGACTGTCAGCATGCTGTGTTGATTCCTACATCGACAGTGTCAATACGTATAAACACTCCTCGATACGGAGCACCCTTCTCGTATAAATGTAGTAAAAACTTTAAATATTATATATATATATATATATATATATATATATATATATATATATATATATATATATATATATGATGAAAAAATATACGGAAAAAACAAACAAAAATCCTAGTATGCAATTATGCTGTTTTAATGTTAATATAATGTCGGACGTTTCGGTCTAGTAGACCATCTTCAGGACATATTCATAAAACATAATTAACATTAGACTATATTTAATTCAACATGAAAAGATGATGGGCATAAGAGTAAGACTAATCAAAACAGACAACTGAAATTTTTCAAGATAAGCGTTTCAATATGTCACGTGGGTTTCTTGTGTTTCCTCAACGCCAACAGAGACAGCCTATGGTTTATACTGCAGCTATTATTCTTGTAGCGAGAACATTATCCGGTATGATCAATTTTGAACAAGGATAGTACGTTCACAACCTTGGACACGATTACTTATGACGGAGAGTTGACAAACCAGCTTGGATGCGCTATATCGAGTCTGGTTTGTTTTATGCATTCTGTTGAGGATTCTTCAAGACTCGATGAATTAATTATGGTTATTCAAATCCCCCTTAATTTCTTTATATGTATATTACTGCTTGAACCGGCTTCTAATGCTCTTGATGAAGCGGCTTGGGAATAGAAGACATGACTCTTGGAGACACAGTTCTTTGGTATAAGTAGATTCGGATGAATCACACGGTGGAATTTCTGAAGAGCTTGCGCTATATCGAGTCTGGTTTGTTGCCTCTCAGCCGCCGAGTCCCGTTGGTATGACGCTTGCTCACTGCTGATGAGTCCCGGTGCTTTATGCATTCTGTTGAGGATTCTTCAATTAAATAATGAATTAATTATGATTATTCAAATTCCCCTTAATGTCTATTTATATGTCACTGCTTGAACCGGCTTCTAATGTTCCGGATGGAGTGGCTTGGGGATAGAAGACGTGACTCATGGGGGCACAGTTCGTTGGTATAAGTAGACTTCGAATACGTGAAGAGCTAACGCTATATCGAGTTTGGTTTCTTACTTCTCCGTCATATGATACAAGCGTTGGTCCAGTGCGCACGACGCTTGCATCATATCGTAACGGCCCGGGTTCGATTCTCACTAGAATCGGTAGAATGCGCACTGCTGATGAGTAGGACGAAACTGCCGTCCAGTGCTTTGTGCATTCTGTTAAGGATTCTTCTAGACTCGCTGAATTGATTATATATATATATATATATATATATATATATATAGAGAGAGAGAGAGAGATAGATATGAGTGTGCAGGAGAGTGTGCGAAACGAAAATGTGGTTAAAGCAATCTATGGAATATAACAATAGCGGGCTTCTGTTTTAATAGTCCCGTACAGTTTTGAGTTCATTTTGAGTTCTACTGTAGTTTATTGTTGTCTATCGCATACGGCAGTAGTATGGCTTGCAAAATGAAATCTCCACCAACAGAGGACCAGATTGCAATCAAAAGAACCAAGGTTGCAGCTAGGCAAAGAAAGTCCCGTGCAAATGAAAACCCAGATAAAATGGCAGCCAGCTGAGCTTACAATGCTGAGAATATGCAAATGATTAGGGACTCTCAAACTCCTGAACAAGCCGAAGAGTCAATCAAGTGTCCTACGCAGAAACTAGCCTAAATGCCGCCCGATATATGCGTGTATGTCTCTGTGTGTGCGCGTGCGTGTGTTTGTTGTGATGTGCTGAGAAATTCTCGACCAACCATTATCAGAATTTTAGTAAAATTTCCTTTTGGTCGTACTGACACACACACACACACACACACACACACACACACACACACACACAGATATATATATATATATATATATATATATATATATATATATATATATATATATATACATAGATTGATAATATTAGTGGTAAATATACACATACATATGCAATCATATATCTAAAATATATAAATATATATACATACATACATACACATACATATATATTTGTATAAAAAATAATTCCAAGAGGATAGAGTCTAGGTAGAACTCAATGTCTAGGACAAATAAGGATATAATAAAAAGGCTTTAAACAGAGTAAGGATATAATAAAAAAGGCAATAATAATTAAACAGTAATATATATTATTATATATATATATATATATATATATATATATATATAGATAGATATGAATAGACTAAGATAGATAGATAGATAGATACTGTGAGAAAGACAGACTGACAGATATAACCAGGTTGATGGATCAGCTATGATATATATATATATATATATATATATATATATATATATATATAGAGAGAGAGAGAGAGAGAGAGAGAGAGAGAGAGTGATAAAGAATGAGCGAGAGAGACAAACAGATATAACCAGGTTGATGGATCAGCTAAGATACAAACAGACAAAGGTAGATAGATAGATAGATAGATAATGAGGAAGCTGATATAGAAACGTAGAAACATTCATACATACAGGTTGTGAGAGATAATCAGAATGGCATAGATAGATAGATAGATAGATAGATAGATAGATAGATAGATATACAGACAGACATGGATTTATAGACAAGCTCAAATATGAATAGTCATAGATAGACGTACACATTAATAGACAAGTTAAGTCTCGATAGATAGATAGATGATTCTCAGTGGAAATTAATTAATATGCTCTTCAGAAAGAGAGTTACCCGTTTCTCTTTCCTTGTACTTAGGGCCCAGATTTTTAATGGCAAATGAGCGACGAAAGGGCAAGGACTGTAAAATATAAAAAATAACACATGCATATATGAAGCAATAATAAATAAATAAACACACACACACACATACATATATACATATATATATATATATATACATATATATATATATATATATATATATATATATATATATTCGGAGGAAAGCACTAATTTGTTTGCGCAAAGATTTTGCGCAAGGGTTCCTCCGTACATTGTAAATAAAGTACTATTAGCTTCTGCAATAAGAATTTAAGAGAAAGAAAGTAAGAAAAAGAATAAAAAATAAAAGTGCGATTTTATGAAAATGTAAACAGCAACAGCGATGCACACGCATGCGCACATCAAACCATGTCTGTATGCACATGCGTACTGGTACCGGAAATGGCATGCAGGTTTGATCAAACGGAAATCGTATGCACTAGTGCTGTTCATACACGCGGGGTGTCTCATATGGTCTTTCATGTTGATATGTAAATATTTATCCGCGTTTGTGCTTATTTATGTAGAAATTGATAACAGGGCATAATTTTCACTCTTTTCATGTGGTTTTGCTTGTATCTATCAAATGCAGTGTTTAGTGAACCCTCCTCTCATTTGACTTTCTGATGCGCATGCGTTCTCAAATTTTAATCAAAAGACCTTGCTGTCAAACCTCGGAACTTTCTGCACTGGCACTTGTCTCAGAATCTATCTATTGAATTATCTGTATGTGGACGCGTATATATATATATATATATATATATATATATATATATATATATATATATATATATATATATATATGATGATGAACTCCCGTCGTATTCGACGTATGAGGGTCAAACAGCTCAGTCCCTAGGAACCGACAGCCAGACACCCACACATATGATTTGATTATAGTGGTGAATGCATTGTGCAGAAACATCCACACTTTTTTGAAGGGCCGAATACGGGGACCTGGTGCACTACGTGCCACAAGG
This sequence comes from Acanthosepion pharaonis, assembly GCA_903632075.3. Classification (NCBI taxonomy): domain Eukaryota; kingdom Metazoa; phylum Mollusca; class Cephalopoda; order Sepiida; family Sepiidae; genus Acanthosepion; species Acanthosepion pharaonis. The sequence continues at coordinate 1,722,496 of CAHIKZ030004545.1, forward strand.
TCCCC